>VMBQ01004058.1:0-42328 GCA_007657795.1 Dreissena rostriformis
GCTTGCTGAAATTTGTATTAAAATACTTTCAAGCTTGCACAAGCTTGCGCAAGCTTGCCGCAAGCTTTTATAAATTAGAATTTAGCTTCGCAAGCTTGCCGCAAGCATTCATTTTGGTTTGGGAAGAATTGCACTATATGTACAGTTAATGAAAAAATTTCAAAGGGCCATAACTCTGTGAAAAATCATGCAAGCAGAACTGGCTGATAATATGCACATCTCCTTTTGGTAGTGAAGCTTCCCATTAAATTTCATTGAATTCTGGTCATTAGTTGCTGAGAAATAGCCCGGCAAAGAATTGCACTATATGTACAGTTAATGGAAAATTTCAAAGGGTCATAACTCTGTGAAAATCATCTGACTAGAACCCGCTGATAATATGCACATCTCTTGGTAGTGAAACTTCCCATAAAGTTTCATTGAATTCCGGTCATTAGTTGCTGAGAAATAGCCCGGACAAGAATTGCACTATATGTACAGTTAATGGAAAATTTCAAAGGGCCATAACTCTGTGAAAAATCATCCAATCAGAACCGGCTGATAATATGCACATCTCCTCTTGGTAGTGAAGCTTCCCATAAAGTTTAATTGAATTCCGGTCATTTATTGCTGAGAAATAGCCCGGACAAAAATTGTGCACAGACGGACACGCGCATGCATGCACGGACGGACAGACAAAGCGGCGACTTTATGCTCCCCCCAAAAATTTTGGGGGAGCATAATAAATGAAGAAGAGACAATCTGGACAAGCTATATACATGTATTCAGCATTTTTCTTGATTTTTAAGACATAACAAGAGATGTGTTTGTCAGAAACACAATGCCTCCTAATGCGCCGCTTTGATTTTATTATTGTTTATTTTATTTTTGACCTTTGACCTTGAAGGATGACCTTAACCTTGCACCACTCAAAATGTGCAGCTCCATGAGATACACATACATGCCAAATATGGAGTTGCTATCTTCAATATTGCAAAAGTTATGACAAAACTTTAATATTGGTTAAAGTTTTGGACAGACAGACAGAATGACAAACAGACAGGCCAAAAACAATATACCCCGTTTTTTTTTTAAAGGGGGCATAAAAATGGGTCTTTCACATGACAAACCATTTACACATAGTTAACATTAAAGAATCCCTGATTAATGATAAAGTAAATGGCTTGACAAGCTGTAAATGCCAAAATTTGACTTCACCTGCCAATTACATTGACCTTCTTGAGCTGTATTCAGCAAAAAAAGACAAACATGTGATGTTTCATGAAAATCGGTCAAAGTGTATAGGAGATTTGTCGCTGACAAAAAATGTTACCGACACACAGACGGATAGAAGGACAAAGGGATTGTGTATATTATAAATATTCTATCTTGTGCTTAGTTTATGGGAAACAAATATGTGCCAGTTTTATGGAGAGAGGAAAAAAAGAGACTTCTCGAGAGTACAAGAAGTTTCAAGATAGCCATATGGAAAACTGCCCCAACCCCAGGCGCTATGTTTTCAACAGACTCAGTCGAGATATAATAAATACAAAAGAGTCATGATAATTGGGGGATAATTGGGGGGAAAAAGTGACTTCTTGAGTGTTCAGGAGGTTTCAATACAGCCATATAAGGCAGCAATGTTTTTTAACAGACTGAAACCATTTTCAAACGCAACTGAGATGTCGGCTCTTTCGGCCCCAAGCTTTTTCGGCCCCAGTTTTTTCAGGCTCATTCGGCCCCAATTTCAGGCTCATTCGGCCCAAGTACCAGGATTTTTCGGCCCCATTTTTAATTGAATAAATTATTGTAAATATGTTGGTAGATACTCAATATAATTATGGGATATTGTTTATTACAGTATTATAGTATCTTTAAGATAGTTAATTCCATTTGAAAAATGTTTCTTTTGTCTTTTGCTTCAGGTATGTCGTCGTCGGAATGAGGCGGTATAATAGCTTTGAAAACCAATTATATAGTTATTTTGATTACACATATTTGGAAATGCCAAATCACAATCAAAAGAAAAATTAAGCAAATGAACCAACAAAAACAAGGGCTGTTTGTAAAACATGCATGCCCCCCATATGGGCTATAAGTTGTAGTGGCAGCCATTGTGTGAATACGTTTTTTGTCACTGAACGGTGTTGGTGGTGGTGATGGTGGTGGTTGTGGTGGTGGTGGTGGTAGTGGTGGTGGTGGTGGTGGTGGTCACTGTGACCTTGGCCTTTAACCTAGTGACCTCAAAATCAATAGGGGTCATCTGCTAGTCATGACCAATGTCCCTATGAAGTTTCATGATCCCAGGCGTAAGCGTTCTTGAGTTATCATCCGGAAACCATTTTCCTATTTCAGGTCAACCATTGTACTGCTTTAAGTCACTGTGACCTTGACCTTTGACCTTGTGACCTGAAAATCAAAAGGGGACATCTGCCGGTCATGAGCGATGTCCCTATGAAGTTTCGTGATCCCAGGCCTAAGCGTTCTTGAGTTATCATCCGGAAACCATTTTACTATTTCNTTAACCGTCGATATATCCTGTACTATTCATTCCTCAATACGCATGTACTGCTAAACACGTCAGCTAATACGTGTGTACGTTATAGCAAGAGATTAGTAACATATGTATTGGAAACAAACACGCGTCATAAGTCAGACCGTTCGACCGGTAAATGCCACGATATTACAATACCATATGGTCATGCATACAAAACGCGTAACAGCAACAGCCAATAAGTGTAATTGAGCAAGTTAGCGTTCGAAGTTACGAAGCAAGACATGCACGTTTTTCTGTGTTTGATATGTGCATGTTTACTTGGCGTTGTTCATAGTGGTAAGTGATTGTTTTAAAGGATGATAATTCGTCTGGCGTTTCATGTTTTCCTGTTGTCTTTTTGTGTGTATTGTTTGTTCGTGATTCTTCTTGCGGAAGAATTTGTAAACAAGATGCAAAAAAACACATTTGGTTTGTTTCTCTGATATCGTTTTAAGTATATTTCATGATGTGTATTTCTTCGTACGAGTTCATAAACAGCCGTCTTAATCACGCCTATAGTATAATATTTATAATAATTATTCTTATTTTTATCATTTATTTATGTATTTCTATATATTATTATTTTCTATTTTTTGTTTGTAGAGGGGGGATGGGTAATCAAAACCAATTTTGTTGAGATGTCATTGTTAAAAAATCATTTTACTGTCAATATTATGTAAGAATGTATTTAAACAAATGAACTAAACTTCTTAAAGACAAGTAATACAATCAATTAACCTAAATTTTGTATTGAATTAAGAAACACTTTTGCACAAATGTTTATTTTCAAAACAGTGTCAGAGCACACAAATTATATAGACATGGGTTTGCTTTTTTTGAAGCATCTACGCCATGTCCCAACGGTGAGATGTTAATAGATTGTCCAGAATACCCGTGTACAAAATACGTGTGCCTAAGCCCATCTGACTTAACATGCGAGTAAGTAGAAGAGAGACATGCGGACTAACAGAGACACGGATGTTGTGACACTCGTACGTTGTGTTTCATACGTGATGACAGGCATTTTAAATGCACACGGACAGATGGACAGAATGACATCATTACGATATATTAGGTTAAATATTCCATACATAATTGTGTCATTATAGTATACAGATTCGACATTTTGAATGGTGTTAACTCCTAAGTGTTCGTAAACGATAACGTTCTCATAATTTTGTAGGAAAATGTCATGACAATATGTACTAATCAGAAAAATGTAATACTGCTGATAGTTAACATTGAAGGAAAAGGAAAATATTTTTCAAAAGAAATTGCTGGCGTTAATATAGTTAAAGCTACAAATGCAATACAAGTAAACGCTATTAAAACTGATGTCTGACATTAGCATTTATGTATGAGGTACACAAATAAAGTGTTCGTGGTCGAATATAATTGTTCATAAGGAGAATAGCTTATCATGCATCGTTTCATTTTTCAGACCTAATTACTGTGGGGAATGCACACGGGTGTGGTATTCGGGCACTGATCAAGCCACCTGCTGGATTGAAGACGTAACCTTGTTCGATGATTAAACGAAAACTGCTTGATAGAAGACTAAACTTCAGTCATTGATTACAAGAAGAGTATACATGAAGAGATACTACCGTGTTTTGTAATGTGAACTTCTTGAAAGCATGTCGTGATATATACGATTAATGTATATTTTAAAATATACACTTGTATTCAATGTGTTTTTTTTTTAAATTAAAATGACATTTATCCCACCAACACTGCTATTTTCCGTATGTATTAGCAGACATCTCTGTTACATTGTTTCATGACACTCCACTCTGATTGTAGGAGTCGATAATTAAATGGAAGCATCTACGTTTTGTGTGAATTAATATCCTAAATCCTTGTGTGTAGTAAACTCCTGTGACACGTTTCATTACTTGGCACACACGAACAACATTCATGTAAATACACAAAACTTGCACATGATACTTTTAGTTCATAGTATTATTGCATGAATGATTAATACAATTCAAGAACATATTGTGTTATTATGAATTCACTATATCGTTATTCTATCCCAAAATGTGATACACGCAGCATGTATAACGTGATGTATGCAGCACGACACAGAAGTGGTAAACACCATTATGATCAATATCAAGCAGATGGCATTCATGTTAAACCAATGCAACATCTTGTTGTGATAAACTTGTATTATCAAAGGATATGCAATGCTAAGCTTGATTGTTTCATGTTCTTAAATATTGATTTATATAGCGTGGTAGTGATGCAACAAACACTTTGTGTTGTCTTGTGTTGTTGTGGGAGGGGAGGCGGAGTACACGGAGAAAACCCCAACTTTCCATAGTCGTGAAAAACAATCAAACTCACATGCTTTCCGGGACGGGGATTGAACCCGGCTCGCCTTGATGAGAAGCGACCCACCACCGCGCTTAACGGACAGGCAGCAACCTTGGATTACACTATACTTATTTATATGTGTTTCCCAATTCAAGTATATATTAGGTTTCCTTTTCTCAACTCACGATCGAATACACAGTATTTAACCATTAGTTAATAGGGGTAATAAATTACGTGTAGCGACTTAAAACGTTGTTTAAATATCAAGTAAAAATAGTTACATGTCTGAATGGTTGCCCTCGTATTTATTACACAATTTGAGACGACCTTTAAGATTTCGTATTCTTCTGCAAGTAAGGATTTATGTAATTATCGTGGTAATTTACGATACGAACGACTGATATAGAATATAACAAATACAGCTTCATACGTCATCTTCGCGGATATGGTTGTTAGCGTAAACAACATTACATCAATAATAATAGAAAGCCACCAGTTCATCTATATTTGTATATATCATACAGTAAAATGTATGATTGATTAATATTTATTTCTTACTCGGGATAATTCGGATGATTTTAGGATATTTCATGATTTATTCCGTATTCTGAATGTTACTCTTATTTATTTATTAAATGTTATTTCTATTGCTGCGTTAAGCGTTAATTATTCAATATATTCAGTGCCTGGTTGTTGATGATATTAATTCAAAACCAACGATCTTGTCTAAGTTAGTCCAAAGTTTATTTTCTGCAAGACAAGATGATATGCATAATCATATATATTAAAATAGTATACATATGAATATGCATGCACAGTTTATAAAAGTATCTTATCTAAAATTTGTAATAAAACATTTCCACATTAATTTCCATTAACGAAAATAACTAACAATAATAAACATATCTTTTAGTACCTGGTATATAATATAAGTCTGCGGTCTAGTAATTATAAATTGTACGTATTTTTTTACATACCAAATAATCCTTTAGAATTTACAATATAATATCATCAATTATTATAAAAAAATCCAAATGCACTTGATATTATTTCTTAACTATAAATTGCCGCACTTAGTAAAATAATACAAACAACAAATAAATATCCAAAATGTAGATAACTACATATACCAATGCCTACAAGACAAGATGACTTGGAACAGCAAGACATAGAATTAAATAACAGTATTAGGAGGCTTCGATCGTGATAAATCGACAATCTCCGAAATCTTCCGTAATATAGTTCTTTTGCGTGTTATTAATAGGTTTGCCCTTTTATGGCAAGTTCTCTTGACCTTTTGCCTGGTTAACGTCATACTCAAGCACTATGACTAATACTATTGGTATTGGAAACATGTCTTTCACTGACATCAAAACGTTCACAGTAATAATTCTTTAACCCCGACCGAATTTCTGTCTTAAACCTATTTGCAAGAAAGAGACTGTTTTTTTCCCCCAAAAATCTTTACAGGTTTTCTTGAGATTGAGTTTTATTGTTTGTACTTGTGGGGGTTTTACATCATCTGCTATTCTCATATGATTATGTTATTTACAAATTATGCTTATTATAAAAAAAAATAAACAATAACTAATGTAAATACATATGAATAAATCCATGAAGTTAGTATTATGTTTTCTTAAGGGATTACATCTATATGAATACGTTTTAACGGTGATTTTCATTTCTTACAATTAATACTTCACTTACTGTGGTATTTGTGTGCCAGGAGATTAGTTTAAACATATTTTATTTCAAGAAACATATCATATACAAAGTATGCATACATAGTTACAAATGATTTCATTGTTCCGAAAATTGGTAAGAACGAAATACCAAGTCATGTATGGTTCTCCGTGCATTGTTTTTGAAGGATTGTAACTTCACAATTCAATTGATGGTAGTAGTGCCACGGGATTTGCAGCATGAGTAATTCATTTAAAACGTTTGTTTGTTAATTAAACGACATTAGAGATGCCATTAGTAAGTAATATACATTTATTTTGCACCAATGTATTTTTAACAATGGTGGTATACAATTAGTTGATTAAGATACATATTATTAAAACTAGGTAAGTGAATAACACATGTATGTTCTTAAACTAGAAAAGAAAACAAAAACATGACTAGTAAGCATTGCTTTTTAAGCCTCGTTTAATAAACGTGTTCTTTATTTATAAAAACTATTTACAGTGATATCACTTCAGCTGTTTCTTGATCTGTTTCTTGGAAAATCATAGCACGTTTACTAAAATTACAGCAAGCGATGGTGTCGTTCTTTGCCCATACGGACAAGTGAATTGTTTAATGGATCATGGTAGTGGCTACTCATGTTACGATCCTTCAAATCTAACTTGTATGTATGATGTAGATGATTAAATGCTCTCTGGCCGTCCCGATTCCCTATCTTTGAGATTTCTTAGGACGTCCAAAGAAACCAAGATCTGGTTCTTTTTAGGAAACGTAATCGATAGTGTCTATATACAATTTGGTAACACTCAACGAAAAGCTTTTTTTCTAAGTACGTCCGCTTTGTTTCATTGTATGTTGTTATGACCTGATCGATCATATTACTTTTAATAGAGAGACGAGTCACCATAAAATGCTTTAACGACTGAGGCTTAATTTTAAAATATAGCAATAATAGTGTAACACGAACTTTAATATATTGGAAGACCTAGTACATGTGTTAAAGCCATTGAAAACCGATTTTGTATTTCAGTACTGGACACAACTTGCTTTTTTTTATTATTGTAAATATACCAGAACTTTATTTAATAATTATAAATGTTAATACATAACACATTTAAAAAAGGTACGCTTTACAAACTAGTAGTATTGTCTCCATGGAAACGTGTTAGATGGTGCCTGTTATGTACTCCTAATTGTTTACACTTTATATTAAAACGCAGATAAAGTAAAGTTTCGTATATATGCAAATAGAGCAGATGCACGGTATATATTATCATATTTTTCCAGGTCCAACGATTGTGACGGATGAATGAGAGATTTCTTCGACCCCAGACATGTTAGAAAACATGCCGCATTGAAGGACAATATGCTAAACATAAATCACTTACAATGTTTTGTAGTTTAATCAATAAAACATACTTCAAGAAACAATGATGTGTGCCATCTTCTTCAAAGAAGAGGGGGTATATTTTTTTTGGCCTGTCTGTCTGTCATTCTTTGACGGGGTCTGTCTGTCTGTCTCAAAAATTTAACCTTGGTCATAACTTTTGCAATATTGAAGATAGCAACTTGATATTTGTCATGCATGTGTATCTCATGGAGCTGCACATTTTGAGTGGTGAAAGGTCAAGGTCAAGGTCATTCTTCAAGGTCAAAGTCCAAATATATGGGTTAAAATCGCTCAAAAGGGGGCATAGTGTTTGACAAACACATCACTTGTTAGTTTTAATTTTGACATGAGTCATGTTTCTTTCTCAATAAGTATACAAAGATTTGCAACAGACCTACCAAGTAACGAACGCGGACAAACTGGTATTTTATCAATAATATGTAGATGATGATGAATTATAAATATTTAATTATTTTCCGTTGTAACTTTTAAAAGCTGCTGATTTTCTAAGTAAACATTTTCAATGTTAAACTTATTTGAAAATTTGTCCATTGTTTCGAGTGTTTTGTGTTTGCAAGTTATCCATTCATATTTAAACATAAACAAGCTAAAGCTTGACGCTATGTATTGATGAATCATACATGATAATTACGCCATAAGATGTTTTCATCCAATAGTATTGGCAACATATTATTTGTCTGTGCGATGTGTCTTGATATCTCAAATGAATACTAATGACATTCACCATTTTACAATTTCTCCGTGAGTAATGGGTTGTGCATTTATAAATCGGCTGTCGTAACATCCGACCGATCGTCTAAATTAAAAAAAAAGTCACAACGTTGCGGATGTGTTTGCCAGCGTAAACAACATAACATGTATTGTACCAACACGTACCAACCGCTCACTGGTCTATAAAAGCACGCATGTTGACACTGTTTTTCTATGTCTACAGATCAGTTATTGCGTTGTTTATGTGTCTCGGGGCTTTCACCACAGGTGATTGTTCATGTACTGGTTTAATATTATTACAATGTTTTTAATATTTTTTAATTTATAATAAAAAATGATTTATGTATTTATATTTTATTAATATATATTAATATATTAATATATTCATTACTGAGTTATTAATATATTATTATATTATTATATTAATATATTAATATATTAATACTAATTTATTAATGTATTAATGTATTAATGTATTTAATGTATTAATGTATTAATGTATTAATGTATTAATTCATTAATTCATTAATTCATTAGTTTATTAATTCATTAATTTATTAATTTATTAATATATAAGTTTATTAATTGAATGATTAATTGATTTATTGATTTATTGACTTTTTAATTTATTAATTTATTAATTTATTAAATTATTTAATTATTAATTTATTAATTTATTAATTTATTAACTTATTATTTTATCAATTTATAAATTTATTAATTTAATTTATTAATTTATTAATTTATTAATTTATTAATTTATTAATTATTAATTTATTAATTTATTAATTTATTAATTTATTAATTTATTAATTTATTAATTTATTTATTTATGTATGTATTTTTTTTTATTTTTTTTTTTATTTATTTATTTATTTAAAGACCCGTTTTAAATTGTGTTCTTAATTTAACACTCTGAAAGTTGAACAAAAAACAACGTTTCAGTTTGAAGAATGTATTTACAAACATGTTTAATTTTTACATCGTGATGTTTAATAACAATTTGAGTGAAAATACAATTAATTTTGAAATCAAAATTTGAACATATTCTTCGAGCAACATTTGAAAACTAGCGACGTGAGGACGAAGATTTGCAAAAAATAGTTTCCACTTGTCTTTTCTAATTACCTCATCTAAAAGAGGCTTGTCTCTTGTTTCACATTACTGAGTTTTACTTAATTTTACGAATGATACTATGATACTTAACAATTTACATGTTGTTTTTCCAAGAGTTTTAGGCAAATGTATAGATCATGCACTATGGCTTCTATTTTCCTTTGATCTATAAACTCACAATTGGACAAAAAAATATTTGCTTAACAAGAACTGTAGAAAGATTTCAATCACGACACATATGTCAAACACGTAATAGGTTGGCAAATGCACTTGTTCAAACATTTCGGCATACGCCATATCGCATTGCAGCACCAGTTTTTGTTTAGGACAGAAATGTACTAAAAATATTAGATATACATGTACTCACTTAACTAAATGTATGAATATTATGCAGCCACCACCGTGACAGCGGATTGCGCGAGATGGTGTGACCCTCCTCCATGCGCAGGCTACGTGTGTGTGTCTCCACCACGCGAGATGGTGTGACCCTCCTCCATGCGCAGGCTACGTGTGTGTGTCTCAACCACGCGAGATGGTGTAACCTTCCTCCATGCGCAGACTACGTGTGTGTGTGTCTCCGCCACGCGAGATGGTGTGACCCTCCTCCATGCGAAGGCTACGTGTGTGTGTCTCCACCAAATCTGACCTGCCGGTAGGTGTTCAATGTATACAATTACATATATTCGTATTTTGTGATAGCTTTGAATCGGTATGTAATATGTGATAGTGTAAATTTAACAAATCGTTGAATTTTCTGAAAATAAGCAGCAAACCTACTATGGTCTTACTTGACCATTCTATTTGTAAGTATTAGTTTATGTTTTCCTCCGTTCTCACATATTGAATCTTGATTGTCACTCACTCGATCCATTCGTAACATATATATAAACAGTGAAGATCATATTAAGTCATATGCTCTTTTCTTTTTACATTAACACCCACTGAGACAAAAATCAAAAACATATATGTAAATCGCAAATGTGTTGTTGCTATAAATCATTTAACAGATATTTGCTTTTGAGTTAAAATCAATATGACTATTAACAACATAAAAAACAACAGCTTGAAATTCACTTGAAACATTGCTTTATACTGAGTATCAATTCATAAGCCCCCACAAACTACAACTTAAGGTCACAACGTCGTACAAATATATACGGATTTCTGTTTCTGTAGTTTGTTTGTTCTATATTGTAAATATGTTATGTACACGAAAGCATGCTTTTTAAAATGGACGAGTCTGTTTGTTCTATATTGTAAATATGTTATGTACACGAAAGCATGTTTTTTAATATGGACGAGTCTGTATGTTCGATTTCTATAACTAGTCCCATTATCTTCTTTCATTTACAACAGAAACCGCAACTGCCAACACGCTCGTTCCTGGTCTAATGGGAAACAAAATGTGCCGTGCTTAAATGAACAAAACATTGATCCAAGTAAGTCTTACATACATACATACCAGACCATATAACATAATCTTTTTATAGCTCGATTTGTACTTACATAACACTTATTAATTACTTAATGATATCCATTGAAATAAAGTAGTGTTGAAATAATTAATTTATTATAAGACCGTGTTCGCTACAAATCATAGAGATGATGTTCACATAACAGGTACAGGTTCTTGCCCTCCAGGCGTGCCGAAGGTGACATGTTTTGTTGATCCGTGTAAAGAAAATCGATGCCTCGATGTACCACACCTAACTTGCAGGCATGGAATGCAGTTGCGATTATATTTGATGGTTTTCGATTTATATTTTTATTAGAAATGCGACTCCGTGTAAACAGTTATTTTGGTCAAGGGTTTCGATTTCAATACGGCTTTGAAGATATGTTTGTCATATGCAATATATATTTTAATTTTCTGACTACAGCTTCATTCACACATTTCAAGATATCATGGAGTAAGGACAATATTAAAAGCCAGTCTCTCAATTGGGATTTTGTTCACAATGTTAAATACAAAAACTATAACCGTATGTTTATATATTTTATTATTAAGAGGCTAGTGATTAGAAATATTATAATCACATAATTGTAAGCAGAATAGTAAATTGTCTCTCCATTTGCCTTTATGTTTTATTGAAAGGTCACACACAATTGTGATCATTAGTACAATTTAAAGAATTCATAATAATTTCTGACGTACTCATAAAATGCAACTTTAAGTAAAATCAACACACTTTTATGTACCAAACCATCATCGTGCACTGTTAGCTGCAGGGAGTTTCTTTCCTGATATCCGTCAATCTTTTGCATATCATACGTATATTGCTTTTTGAACATCTTTTATTTACGAAATAAATATTGGATTGGTCATATGCTTGTAAACGATTTCACAAAATGAGGCAATGCTCGTTTAAAATGTGTATCACACGCAGTAATAACATGAATTAAAAAACAATATGCGTTTGTTACAGGGACAACTATTGTGGAGGTTGCAACACAGATTGATACAATGGCAAGGGTGTCAAAACAGAGTGTTTAAATGAAACCCCGTCTACGCACAAAAAATAGCTTTTCATCGACAGACATTCCGGATGACTTGAATAAATGTTGTTTTGTAAAACGATTATATTTTGATTGAACACTATATTCATCTACCAATAACACACGCTTCCTCGTTGATATGTAACTGAGCATATTGTTACGAATATTTGTATGTTTAAGAATTAAAACAATTTTTCACCAAGTTGTTCGCATATTTTCACAAACAAACCAGGTACATCATATATGTTTTTTCACTATTGCGCAGTAACACGGCATATATACGTTGTTCCAATTGAATGATGCAATCGATAACGTTAGATGCATATGAATGTAGTGCCTATTTGATAAGATTGATAACACAAGCATGAGCGTCTACAACGTCTCACGAAGTCGCTGTGTGATGAAGCTGATGGTAGTACCTTCAAATGAAAGCGATAACATATCATTTATAAACTGAAACGATGAACAGAATGTGAGCTCGCTCGACCATACTCAATCCGCAGTTTATAAATGAAAAATGGACACAAACTCAAACAGGGTAGGATTGAACATGCTGGGCACCTACACAGCGACGTACAATGTATTAAGAAATCCACAACAAAGGCTAGAAATGTATTTATAAGGATAATGACTATCCAGAAACAGAACAAGTAACTGTGCTCTTTAATACAGCTGGTTAAAAGTGCCCATGCATAAATCGAATGGCTTTTACATAAGCTCAATGCAATCTCTGCACAACTGACTATTTAAAGGTTAATACTTTACATATATTATATATATACGATTTTTACTAAATACCCAATACTCAATCATTGTTAATTAAGATGGAAACAAGAACTTGAACCTTAGCATGCAATCCGTGTATTTACATATGACTATTACAAAAATATGGCTGGCCTGAAAGTAGCTATTTAAAAAAAAAACACGAACACAACCTTTCTGATGAACGTAACGAACTATTTGATATAACGATTGTTCAACTAATTGTATAACTGATAGAAAGTCAGTCGGTGACTAGTCATGGAAATTCAGTTTTGTATTTTTAACGCCACATGAACGAATTGTAAAATAGTTAAACATTATGAATTGTAATATTTACGGGAAAAACATATTCTAACGGAAATATGTGATCACAGTTTACTGATGAACATTTGATGCCGACTGGGTTAATGGTGATTATACTTCTTACTGCGATGATTAATTCCAAGTTGACGAAGAAACAACATCCCAAAACGACTGATATGAACTGCCTCTCACTGACGATTTAAACACATCAAATGTATTGCGTTGTTTGGGATAACGTGCAGAAGAAACAATAGAAGAATGGTATGCATATTGTGCAAAGGTAAAATTGTACATAACAAATATTTACAGAACGAAATGAAAAATATTGAACGCCAAACATATACATAGTTGGGTATATGATATTCGAACGCATGCCGATTGAGCTGAATAAGGTTATTGATCTGCAACCAATTGGCGTGCCGATTTAGTTACTATCTGTACTCTTTTCATGTATACAGTGTTTTTTAAATACACTATAATGGGTTTCATACATGGAAAATACCTGTAAACATGTTAATGTGTATAACCAAATTTAGTAGGAGTGACCCAAGCAACTTTGCGCATTACACCAAAGCTTGCCGGGTAGCTTAGAGACTCATATATTTGTCCGAGTCACAGATTTCCATCGGTAATATTAGACAGTGCACTGGTCTGGTCTTAGGTACGCCTGAGTAGTTCAAGCTAATTATTATAGCTTGTACTACACTGATCCATAGTCCTCTTTGCATAACGCATACATGGGACACTGCGCAGACTCTTTGATATAGGTGGATAAAGGTGTAAGTCACCCAGGTGACTCAAGACACCTAAGTCAATCAAGACAACCGAGGTGACCCAAGTTACCCAAGACACCCTAGGTGACCCAAGTCACCCAAGTCACCCAAGACACCCTAGGTGACCCAAGTACATCTAGGTGACCCAAGACACCCTAGGTGACCCAAGTCACTCAAGACATCTTAATTTAAAACAATTACACATATATAAAACAAAACAATTTAAAAATACCGAAAACAAATTATACTTTGATAAAGATTGTAACGATGCTAAATCAAAATATTATAAATGTCTTTACATACATAGGAATTACCCGAATATAGAAACAAGACTGGAAATGGTACAGGCAAGGAATACTTATAAGAACACAGTTGAAAAGAAATAAAATGTCTTTGATGGAAATGAAACTCAAAAATTAGAAAAGTCAAAACTTGAAAATGCTACCACGTACTGGAAACTATTGAAAGGAGCTGTTGTGCAAGATTAGTGTCCCATAAGTACTCAACATTTTTTTTTGAATATTGTAAATCTGTTAATGATCCCCAATCTGTGTTTTTTCAACCAGACGAAGACATTTTATACTTTAATGAAAGATATCTAAACGGAGAACTACAGATGATGTTCGATGAACTGGATAGTCCCATAAGTTTAGAGGAAAGTAAAAAGTCATGTGCAACTTTAAACAATGGCAAGTCCGCTGGACCAGATAAATTCATAAATGAATTCTTCAAATGCGGAGTACAAAATATAATGTATCATTTATTAATGTTTTGCATAATTTTTTTAATACTTTGTTTAACGCTAGTCATTTTCCAGATAAATGGGCGGAAGGGCATATAGTGCCGATTTATAAAAAGGGGGACGCATCTTTACCATAAAATTATAGGGGCAATACGTTATTAAGCACATTTGGAAAACTGTTTACAAAACTCCTTCATAATAGGTTGAATACTTGGGCAGAGAAATAACATGTATATATCGAAGCACAGGCAGGTTTTAGAGGAAAAATGGGAACAGTAGACAACATGTTTGTACTACATAGTGATATTATGCATCTGATAAATAATGGTAAGAAATTATATACAGCTTTTGTCGATTTTACAAAGGCATTTGATAACTTGGTTAGGGATGTTATTTGGTTTAAATTGATAAAATGTATGGTTAGAGGGAAAATGCTAGATATAATTAAAGCGATGTATATTACCGTCAGATCGAAAGTACAAAATAATAATCAGCTCAGTGAAGATTTTGAATGCTTTCTTGGTGTAAGAAATGGCGAATGCTCTCACCATTTTTATTTTCAATGTACCTTAACGACATTGAAGAATATTTTATATCACGTGACTTCCGAGGGCTATATATAGGTATCTTAAAATTGTTTTTGCTCTTATATGCAGATGATATCGTATTGCTATCAGGGACTGAAACTGGACTTCAAAACGGCTTGCACTTGTTAGAAGCTTACTTTGAAAAATGGGAGCTGTGTGTCAATACTGATAAGACTTAGATTATGATTGTTAGAAAAGGTTCACTGAGGAAAAAAACGTTAGTTTTACATATATGGAGAAAAAAATAGAAATAGTTCAACATTTTACTTATCTTAGGATTGTCTTTACAACGGGAAGCTCATTTTATGGTACGTCTATTTCACTGACAAGTCAAGCTATGAAAGCTATTTTAAGCTTAAAGTTAAAAAGTTGTTTTACAAGATTTCCCACAATGTCAATAAGTCACAAGTTAGATTTGTTCGACAAATTAATTGCACCAGTCTTAAGTAATGGATCAGAGGTTTGGGGGCTAAACAAAAATATCATACAAATAGAAAGAATACATTTACAAACTACTCGGCGTAACTTCTCAAACACAAAATAATTTCGTATACGGAAACTGGGCAGAACCCCAATGAAAAATAAACTTTATATAAATGTTGTAAAATACTGATGTAAAATATTACAAATGGAACCAATTAAATATGCAAAAATAGTATAAAATACCAGGTTAGAAAATGTAGAAAACAATAATGATACCAATTCATGGGCATATAATGTTCAGATTTTGTTACAATCTATAGGTGTTTCCCATGTTTGGATTTATCATGGTGATGGGGACTTAGATATGTTTTTTGATCGCGTTTAAAGAAAGAATCAGAGATGTATTTTTACAAAATTGAACGAATGAATTAAACGAGTCAACACGATCTAGTTCATATACTTTGTATTCTATTTTTAAGTGACAACCATATTTATACCAGATTAATATAGACAGTTGTAGGATTGCATTATCAAGATTAAGAATGTCTGCACATAATTTAGAAATAGAAGCTGGTAGCTGGAAAAAAACAATACCTACCCCACGCGAAAATAGAACATGTTGTATGTTTTCATAAGTTAGACGTATACATTATTTATTTATTTATTTATCAATATATTTATATATTTATTTATGCATTTTTTTTTTTATATATGTTTCATTTTTTAAAGGGCTATCTGTTGTGGAGGTTGCAACATAGAGTGGTACAATGCTAAGGGTGTAAACACAGAGTGTGTAAATGAAAAAGCGTTTTCGCACTTAAAACAAACAACGGTGCATCTACAGAAATTCCGAATGACTTGAATAAATAGAATATGTCAGTAGTAACTTGTTTTTTTTGTATATATAAGTGTTTAAAATAAAATATTATTCGTTTATTGAAAACTGTATTGATATGATAATTAAATGCGATTCTTCGTTGGTAGTATGTAACTGGAACTATTGTTTTGCGAAGAGTTGCATGTTTAATACACAATTCTGCATCTAGTTGAACTTATATTTTCACAGCAATACCATGTGCATCATATACATGTATTTTGTACCATGATTACCCATTGCCATTACATATATGCAGTTGTTTACATTGAATGGTGCAATCAATAATTAGATAATTATCAATTTAAGCAGTATTTAAATTTGATTTGATAAAATGTTAAAGAATGTGCGTCTTCAACGTGCCAATAATTCGGTGTGTTACGCAGCTATAAGCTAGTATATCTAACGAAACCATCCGCACAATCATTTATTAAACGCAACGGTGTAAAGCATTTATATCTGCGCCTCCCCACACCTCCGCAGTTTAATAATGAAAAACAAGGTATGTTCGAACATGCTGGGCATCTACAACACGTGTTATTTTGCTACCATGAATAAAATACATACTTTTTTTTGGAATCTACGACAAATTTTGGGACTGTCCATTTACAAAACACTGAACAAGTCCCTTTAAAACAGTATCAATTACACGGAAAGTCGCGCTATGCATAACTAACTACGATCGGTAAGGGTTCACGCATGTGTGGCAGGTAAATAATAACAAGGTTTAACTGCAAACATCAATATTATATTAATACATCATTGAACATTGCAAAAACGACGAATGAATATATATTTATAACAAAAAGGCAGAGTTAATATTATATTGCATAGGTATGGAATACAACTCGGGTAAGCGAGTAAACAACCGCGACCGTGACCTACTATTAATAGATATGCATGGATCAATGTTATATAATTCATATCGAATCTGCTGCAATGTTTAGATGGACGTGTTAAATCTGTACTCAAACATATAGTATGGCTAATGATAATTGATGTTGCGCATATTGTGTTTGTTTAAAATTGATGATAGCTGCAATTGTAGTTTGCATTGTGCCGTTTGAACGAAGGATTACGTGGTTTAAAAATTAGATAAGCGTGCAAATGACCTAGTTTCGATGTCGATAGATACTACAAAACACCGTCAAGATATGGACTTATTGTTAAATGAGCTTCGAGTTTGTTTATATTTATATATTAACGGAATTACGGATAGTATAGTTGTTGTTTACACCATAATTGTTTAAACGGTTAAATCATTTCCAATACATACATTCGTATTTATTTTTTCTAGTTTTGATAGGATGAATGAATATCTGGACGTTAGGTCAAATACCAACGGTGTTGAATATTTATGGTTGAATTATAACCTTGATCTGTATCGATTAAAACTTTCAAAACTAATTAAAGATACAGTCGAGTGGCATCAAACGCCGTAGCACGATATGTAAAACAATTATTTAAAACATCAAGAATTATTGTTTAAACGATCCGATGTTTTTATTGTACAAAAATGACAATTTCCTGGAAACATAAAGCGATTATTGTGCTTCTGAAAGCGACTGCCCTGTGTGAGCAAAGGCATGGAAGAACCAATAATTGGATCAATGAATTGGTGACCAGGTTGACCGCTGGCCAGAGAACTGCATGGCGTTCGCACACTCTCAATGTCAACAGGATAGAAGAAAGGCTTATTCCTTTGATAAACATGCTTAGTCCATTGGGTATTAATGATGACATAACTCAAGAAAATTTCGAAAGCTCTTTGAATAATCTAACATCCGGTTTGCTTGAAGGCGACATTACAAATCAGAGTGTTTTGGAATACATCAAAAGTACTTCTGACAAAGATGCTCTCGAAAAGACCACAATAACCAAGCTCCTACAGATTTGGTATACCGAATTTCATTGTCGAGGTTAGTGTCAAAATGTTTTTTTCTTTGTTATACTTTTAACACATGCAATACGTATTTGTCCAAAGCAATTTAGATATGTTACAGGCATTTTAGTGAATCGCATTATATCTATAATATATATATGCATGCTATCATAAACTGTTTCAATAAAAAAAAAAATATATAAAATAATCAAACAACGTCATTATTATGATAAAGACACTTATAAATGAAAACCTGTTCAAAAACGTGGTAATAATATCAGACGTTATTGCGGTGCTCTTTTGTCATAGGCCAAATCGTCGATTTGACCAAGGCAAGGCACAAGCGGTCAACAGCTGCAGACGTACGTCAGAGCCAGTCACAAGAACGACCATTCGCTTCCGGCGTAGAACAACCCGAATGCGACGAAAGATGCTCAAACTACTCTACTGAAACCGTACAACTCATTCCGAAAACCGATGCACACATGTTACGAGGCCAGCCTATGAATCCCATAGTAGAAAAAAACGAACGCGAAGAATGTGGCTCATTTCCTGAAAGACAAAATATGAGGTAAAATCATTTTAATAGGTAAACAGCAAAATGCAACATCTCCTTGTATAATATTGTATAATATTGTTACTACTGTCATCATGTAATACTTTTTAAAAGACAACAAACACTACTAATAATTGTTAAAATATGTACACTTTTAAATTTGTTTTAACGTAATCTATATTTAGCACAACATTAAACTAGGTCATATACACAAATACGACAGGCTAACAATTAGAACATAAAGGATCTAAAAATAGATTACAAAGTTTTGCGCTTGTTCTATTCGTGTTATAATAAGGCGTGTTAAAATAGTGTAAATATTAATTATAATCTATATATTAAACACACTACAAATTGCATTATAAAAACCCAAGTATTGGTTTTATGTAAGAAACGGGAAACACTACATGTACAACAAATACTGATAATTTATCCACCGTTACCTTAAAGGGACGTGTTCACAGTTTGGTATAATGACGATCTTCAAAATTATTTTCATATATTCAAAAATAATGTTTATATGTTTAAACAAACCGAAATAACACTCCTGACTAAGACAAATACTTAAAGCATTGGTTCAATGATGGATTATCATCCTTCGTAATCGGTAAAATAATCACGCATGGTGAACTCTTTTCATCGATAATTTAAAAAATACGTTGAGTACTAGTATAGCGTTATTTTCATTGTAAAATACAAGAGACTGGCCGGCTTTGTCGTAACAGATTATATTCAGCTTCAGAGAACCCGTGTTCAAATCCCGAAGAGTATATTTATTTAACAGTTTTCTTTTTACTGTAAGAAGTTAATACATGTCGAACGTTATAGATTTTTTTATTAAGAAAATGCAAACGTTATAGATGTGTAAGTAAACATATTTAAAGACATTGGTTATACATAGGAATACGTCCCATTACTTTAACAACACTTAGGTCTTGTTTGGCATGATATTCAACCGCTTTAAACCCCACATGTTTTAAATTGACCTTTCGATGGCGGCCATCGCATCTTATTTTTTTAACTTGTGCTTTGTGTTATTAATTATGGGCTTCGGTATGACTTTCTCTGCTTTAAACCCTAAGGCCTTTAAGTTTATCGTTTAAAGGCGGTGTACTAAGCTTACACTTTTATGTATTTATGTTGTTCAAATTTGCCCTATTCAAAGCGGTGAACTTAGCTTAATTTACTTTTATGTTTGTATGTTGTCGTTTCCTGTTATGTTTAACAGGGGACATTTGCATTAAATAACATAGTCAAGTATGGCAACAATGAATATTTAATCATAATTATGAGTTAATTTATAATGATCTATTCTTTAAATACTGTGCAATTCTCATCATCATCTGCAACATTATTGTCATCATCAGTTACATTAATAGCATCATCATGAATAAAACATCTTAAGCATTCTTCATAATCTTAATACGTAATTCCCTCATAAATCATTAACACAGCAAAATTGGAAATGAGCGTTAACAGAGCTTTTTAATAAAACAATGAGAGCATAAAATATCAATCATAATAATCAAACATGAAAATAAAATATATGTGTTAAAGTTCTCCACCATCTAATATACCTTTCGAGCTATCATGTTACTTTATGCTCTCCATTATCTAATTTATCATTCAAACTCTCCACTTTCGGAGAAGATACCAGGTATTAAAAAGATAAACATTCGGTCAACTTACCACACCAGTCACCTGGTCTATCAATCCAACTGGTATATGTTGTTTCGTTTTGTGCCGTACTGTACCGTTTTGGCAATTGGTTCCTTGCCATGAATAAAGGACCACGAAGGTGTGTATGATGTAAATGCAATACTGATGCAGCTTCTGGAGTTTCACTTCTTTATATTTATATTCAAAGAACGGTCAACTGATTACACGAACCGGTTGGCTTTTACACATCAGGCCAACTGGCCATCAAAAAACTGTCAACTGAGAAAACAAAAACAACAAAAAAGAAAGAATAAATCAAAGAGATAATAATACAAATAATAATACTCATACGTGTACTGTCTCCAATATTTGATATTTCTTTTGGAATGTCCAGTTATTGAACATATAAAATTGTTAACATTTGAATGTATATGCAATGCCATCATGCGTGTTAAGACATTTCGGTCAACTGGCCACTCGGGGTGATTGGCCTATCCACATCAGATCAACTTACGTTCAATAAACGGTAAACTTACCTCACAAGCCAACTGGCTAATGCCATATAGGACCAATTGACCTTCAACAAACCAAGCCAATCTTCTAGTCGGACCACTTCTCAACAAACATACTATTTAGTTAGCCCATGAACGCCCTAACCGCTTGGACACCCCTTCTTGCTCTTCTATATGTTTCCCCTGCCAAAAACCCTCATCACCCTTGCAAATCAATAGCTTTGAAACTCATATCAACGTCAAAACGAGAAACCCGTGCATGTTTCGCGCTAAACCGTTACCGTAATTTCTTTTAGAAATAACAGTATAAATACTATGTAAACATGATATAGTATTTATCAAACCGAGAATAATTTCGTTTCCACTGATTATGCTTTTGGAGTCTAATTATTCCTGTAAAACAGCCCAACATAGACTATTTTACCCATTTATTACCAACGGATACACACCAAACGTGTTAAATATGATAAAACATTTTGATAGACATGTTTTTTATATGTAATTATTACTCTTTAATAATGAAGCAAACGTTACTCAATCATTAACATTGGGACAGCTATGGATATCCAATGACCAAATCGACGCTGCTTCGTGGCATTTCATTTACAGAGGAAGTTGGCTGTACAGTGTTTCTTTATGAGAAAACATGTACGAATAATTGTCTAAAACAGTCTTAAATAAATGTCAATGTAATCCAAACAGCTTTATGTTATTTAATACTTTTTTAGCACAATCTTATGTTTTGTATAATGGACGTGCGTGTTGCATAGTCAATTTGGAGTTGAACATGGAAAGTCGATACAACTCAATCGCCTGTGCCATGCTTTCGTGAAAAGAAACTTCATATATGAACTACGTAGTTGTCAAATATTTCGTCAAAATGTATTTCGTTTAACATTTTTAATCCATCTTTGCCAGAAATTATGTAATAAGAAAGATATAAAATATAACCGTGGACTGTTATTATTATTTTTGGAGCTTCTACAATAACTACTTCACGATTCAATGACAATCGGTGTAAGTAACAAGGTGTGAATTCATGTATTGTATTACTAAGTTATTTTGCCTCGCAAAATATGTTTATTTTGAACATTAACTTGAACAGTAAATGGTTATATTTTTATACTAAAATATTAAAATAGAATTAATTTGAACAAGTTTGCTACTGGTTGCACGACTTTGACATAGTTTGTGCACCCGTGTTTTAATCCAAACATGTATGTGATATAATTATGTATGTTATGATAAAAGGACTCCGCCTTTTAACGTGTGTATTGTTACAGTAGTCTACTGATCAATTTAAGGCAAACTGTTAATAACCCTTCTACTTTTATTTGTACTAACATATGTTTACCTGTTTACAAATGCTATTTTTTACATGATTTAACTTAACATGATTAACGATTGATTATTATACAGTACTGTTCAATGCTATAACTTAAATATATATCGTCTGTTGTAGTACACTATAACATATATCTTTATGAAAGATATTGATGTTTTTGTTTCAAGCATATTTTCATTTAAACATCTAATAATGAGTAAATGAGAGTATATGTAGTCAAGGTTTATAAGCGGACGTGTATTTAAGACAATGGCAATGGTATTATTTGCTTAAAAGTATGGTTGTCATATTGTGCATAGTTTTAAGAGCAACATATAAGCAATCATCGAGAACATTAATGCGTTATTTCTATCTTCATGCAGCAACCTGGATGAATCAAGCGCAATGCTTCACTTCAAGTCAAACGGTAAATTAAATTTATGTACTAAGAATTCGCATGTTGTTTTACATTGTTTGTAATTTGTATTACAATTGCCAATATTATCTTAAAATGTGAAACACTACTGCACTTAAAGAATGTGTGACATCGTATTGATATTTTAAGGGTGTGTGACATCGTATTGATATTTTAATGGTATTGTTAGACTCATATTTAGCTTATCCGAACACACTAACTAGTATTTAAATGATATGATATGTATACTAGTCCAGCATGTAGATTCATCTTTATACTATTTGAAAGATGTGTCATTTCATTCGGTCGTTTCGTGTGCGTGTTTGTTTGCCGCACAACTAGGCTCATTCCATCCCTGAAATTTTAACAGCATTTGAAAGAATTTTAGATGAAATGACGATATTGAATTTTAATAGATGAAGTAAAATGTCATATATTAACTATCGTACATTTAATTGTGATATCAATATGTCTTATTTACATATAACTAGAAATTACAACAACACATGTAAATTTAACAGGCCTAGATTGAACTCCATCTTAAAAATATCAAAACATGTCATTTTAACTTTATGGCGTCCTTGTGGTCATATTGGTCCACAAGGTGACACGTTTAACGATATACATACACATAATGCTTTGCAGATTACAAAATGAACACATGGCAGTCAGACAGGTGTCCAATCAGCTTCTTATGAGATTGTGTAATATGTTCTAATTGTATAGCATATAGCTGTTATTTATACCAATACAACATGTCAGGCTGGCTACTTTTTCTTATTCTTTATTAGTATTATGTAAAATGCGTTGATAACACAATTCTACGAGTATCATATTTAAATTATGGCATTGTCCAAGATTTTTTGCAGGAACATAAGAAATACACTCTGATGTTTTAACTGTTAATGATGATAACAGTTTTTCATATTGCCATATTGCCTGATAAACAATCATTATTCCCATATTTGGATCTCGTTATCCATTCTGTCAATTCAGCTCGAGTGTCTGTTGTTGTATATTTAAAGATAATAACGCAGATCTGTCGAGCCTTAACGACCTTCACAGTAGTGATGATGACGGTGAACATGACGATGCGGTTGCGATACCAAACGAACCCAGGTCAGTAAAGACGATTTTCAATTTACCGTATTAGAAGTTACGGTGCTACAGAACGTAACAAGTGTTTCGGCTTAAATACATCGTGAGACGACTTGCTTTTAAAGGGCGCCACATGCGTATGAATGTTCGGAAGTAAGGCAAACATATGCATATGCCATTTGTTTTCTATTAGTTCTTTTTACTATACCTCTGTACAACCATCTACCAAATACTGTACATTGCATTATAGTTTGCAGGTTATACTATAATGTAAGAGTTATTGATATTAAATATTTCAAACCTGATTAAATGCGAAGTTATAATAAACTTTTTTTCTTGCAGACATCCTTTGTGGGAGAGATTACACACCGGACGGAGAAGGTGTGTTTCAGAAAGTAAGTAAACAATCGAATCATCTGCTAATGAATTAGTTTACATGAAAGACGCCGTTTGCAATTGAACAATGGGCTAGCGCCAGAGTGCGTTACGCATATGTTTTATATAAACAAAGCTTCAAAAATACTTAACAATAAGTAATAGTATTTAAGATTCAAATGTCTTCTCTGTATTTAAATAGATAATTTGTAATGACGTTTCATAGCTCATCGTGTTTTCAATTTTTTCTTTAAATACCATTGCTTACTTACATGTAACTAACTAGAAACTACTACAAAAATGGACTTTAACCAGAACTTCTGTGAACTCCACGTCATGCTTTTCGACACATGCAATATTAAATGAATTGCATCCCTATGAACCAACCGATCGTGACACTTTGGAAGATATGCATACGCATACTGCTTGGCAGATTAGTACACATTCACATAGGAATCAGACCAATGTGAACACAGCTTGCTTGCAAGATATGTTAATTTATTTCAATCGTATAGCGTAGTTGATTAGAGATGTATTTAACTAAGCACAAATTAGGTCATTCTGAAAGCTGTTCTTTTTTTTATTTGTTAGTATTATTATATAATGTAGCAATGACAAAATTCTACGAGTATCACATTTAAGTTATGGAATTGTCTATGAAGCTGTTTTTGATAGAAAAAAAAGGACATCTGACGCTTAAACAGTAACTTATCAGAAAAGTATTGAATAGTACCTGATAAACAATTATAATGTCCAAAATCACATTTTGGTACTAATCCGTACAATGCGACTCGATTGTATTTTCTTGTACATTTAAAGGTAATAACTCAGATGTGTCGAGTATAAACGACCAAGAAAGTAGTGACGGCGAAGGTGAAAATGACGATGCGTTCGAGCTACCACCAGAAACCAGGTCAGTATAAGCCGATTTATAAAAAAAAACTCGTCTTACGAATGAAGGTGGTTCAGAATGTTTGTACAGCTTACATACGCCTTCATAAACTTCTTTTAAGGTGTTCTCATATCGTAGGCATGTAAGAGAGTAATGTACGCATATTTACAATCGGCTTTCATTTGTTTTGAACTAAGTCTCTTAACAACACCCAAACACATACTTTACAGTCATTGATTAATTGCAGGTTATAATATCCTTTATATACTAATTTATATCTACCAAGATATATGGTTGTATATTAAAACAGCTTTTTCCTTCAAATCATACTTTATAACCTTTAGCGCGGAAACATTTTGGAAGAATTGCTCACCTTACGAGGTTATAATAACATATTTTCTTTCAGACCTCCTCTATGGGAGAGAAGATTACACACCGGAAGGAGAAGGTGTGTTTCAGAAAGTAAGTGAATAATCGAATCATCTACCCGTGAACTAAGCAACTTTAAAAAAGGTCATTTGCAATCAAAACATGGGCTAGCCCCCAAGTTCGTAGCATGAATTTATTGAGGCATTATAATATCAGCATAATAATTATATGTCGCTATTCTAACGTCAAGTACGAGTTAAAAATATATTTAAAATTATAATTAAACAGTGAATACACATATAAAGTCAATCGTCTAAAAACACGAATGACTGTTTTCTATCATTATCTGGCCAGATAAACTTAAATGCTATACTTTCAATGTTATTCTGATATCAACAGTCATGTAAGAATAAAAAAAAATCGAATGATCCTTATCTATTGGTCAGTTAATGGTCATGTTTCGGTCTTTTTCTTCTATATTTAACAACTCAGTATAACGTTGCAGAAGTATCCATCGTCATGTATTGTCAAAGAAACAAAAGTAAAATACATACTTCTTCTTGCATAACAATAAAATGAAAAGAAAAAACATCAGTAGGCATTACAACGCTTAGTTTTAATTGGGATGATGACACTTGTCCACACAAGTGTCATGGATACGAATGCAAACTACAATGTATGAATTTGAAACAGACGACATAATACTAATAACTACGAAGCTTACTTCAGCGTATGTTTGTTGATGACCATTAATGAAGCGAAATAAATAAGTATCAAAGAATATGCAACGAGTTTCATTGATTAATTTTTTAAACATCATTGAATGCTAACAAGGCGTTTAAAAGACTTTATTTAATTTAATTTTAATTTTAATTAAGCCCGAATGCCTCAGTGACACAGCGTTATATTTGCTGACAAACGTTTCGAGTGGTTTACCCGGTTAATATGTATATGTACACAGACTTTTCAAAAATCACATCCCTTTAAATGGTTGTCAAAAATGAACGTTTGTTTATTGTAGGCGATGCACAGACTCCCGTTCGTTCAAAATCTAGTATTCTGAACAGGTATGATAACTATCATGTTAAATTATAAGATACGCTTCATTTATTACATCTTGAAGTCTACCGATTTAACTGACATTATAAATATTGCAAGTTACACTTGAATGTACTGCATTACTTGGGAATTCTTTGTTGGAGTTTATGTGTACATTCAAAACCATTTTAAATTAATATTTAATTTCAGATTCTATGGGGAAGATTCACTCAGAAGAATGGCTCAAAGAACAAGATGCTATTCAGAAGGTTGGCTTTGTGTATTATATATTTAGTCTAGTTTAAACCTGTTTACTTAAGATGGATTGCATTGAATGCCTTAAGCGTATTAAAACGCTTTCGAATCCGTTGCCTGGGTAGTACCAGTACTTGGTGTATATGGGGATGTCTATGGGGAACGTATAGAACGCTTTCACGGAGGGGATTGAATCCGTGACCCCCCGGTCGCTAGACGGACAACATATCCACTACGACACGATAACCTTTTGTATATATGTTCGTTGTTATGCAGGATTAGTCAAAATGTTTGCTTTCACGTATTAAGATTAGTGTATGGCATGCATGGCATCAATATGAAATGCATTATTTTTATTAAATGGTGATCTTATATGTTACACTTGTGTGTGTATGTTTTTTTTTATCTTGACCAGGTGACGTAGGACGAAGTCACACTGAAAGTCAGAGACGAATTACGTTTACTTCGCAGCCAAGTGTGTTCAATGCTGCAAATCTTTCAATTCGATTTCAAATACGTGACTTATAAATTATTGGATGTGGATCGAGTTTAATATTTGTAAAATGCGTCTTTTTTCTGTTTTTGGTTGTGTTTGCGTCTAAAATATGTGACATCTTGGTATCAAATTGATTGATTTCTTCGTTTTGTGTGAATTTACTAAGACTTATGACTTTTAAGTTGATTCCGAGTAATATTACATACCTTTACACATTGACTGATATGAACGCTTACTAACCTGATATGAACAATTATTTCAGGCACGTTTGTATCAGGTTGATATCAAGGTATAGGCATGATAAATTGCACAAACACTGTATGTTAATAAAAACAACACGCACACACAAGTTAAATTACAAAAATTATCGGGTACTATATCAGTTGGGTTGAGTTATAAAAAGACAATCGGCGTTGACATACATTTAAGATGTCGTTGTTATGCAAGATGATCAAGACAATCGGTAACGTTAATTCTAACAACACATATTATTTTATATTGATTGTACAGGCATCAAAGAAAACGTGTGCAACACAAAATAAAGTTATGAGAAAATCTATCAATAGTGAAGTATTTACTATAAACAATCTGTATAACAGCCGCTGGGGAATTGATAGAAAGGGCAAATTATACATAATACATGTATTTTTAAATGCAGAGGAGTCATATATAACAGTATTCGCACACATATCATATTGTACAACATTGATAGGAAGCTGAGGTGTGCTCTAAGTAGGCATTTTTATTTTGGAATTTGACTTAAGCCCCCAAACTTTCCTTTTGGTGTAAATGCTGTTTGTAGATGTTGCTGCTTTTTAGACGTAACACAAATCATTTCAAAACGTTTCATTCCATGCATGACACCTGATACGTTTAATGGCGACACGATGCACTTACGTTCTTACTTATCTCAATATGATCATGAGTGTTGTTTCGTACAATATTTCTCTTCACACATGACCTTTATATACGTGCAGATACATACGTCTTTCTGGTTGGAGATTCATTCGCATATGCTTTGATGTTGAAGGTTTAGATATTAATTTTGTTTTAGACTATGTCGTAACATGTGAAACTGTGTGTGTGTAACTTCAATAAACCGCTGTGTTATTTATCATACTGTTCATTTATATAATGTGTAAATCAATCCCGATCAAACAAATTACTAGTAAATACCACCGAGATCTTCAGATGTTTATTAAAATGTTTACACTGTGTCGCAAAAGACAGCCGGCCACTGTTGAAACAAGGTCTTACAATACAAATGTGTACTTAGGCTAATTTTGCGTGTAGTGGTGTAGATAAAAAAAAACATACACATGTTTTAAATAGGACACTCAACAAAACAAAAGAATAACGTTGGTTTAGACGACTTACCCGCATTTAATACAGAACTAACTAGGTGAACAATACTCGCATGTATCAATATTTACTGAATAAATTGATATATACAATTCACAAAGTGAACCGTAATCTGCAGCAGCAGGAGAGAACAATTATTATACAACACTGTCCTTTATTTATGGCAAGGAAACCAATTGCCAAAACGACAAAAAAAGTAGACAAGACGCACGCGTACAGGAAAAAACACCACAACGAACACAACTTTGGTCACCGCCTAAGCACAGTAGATGAACATCATTATTAGTTTTAACCGGTTAAAAGTAGCTGCAAACCTTACTCTGGGACCGGTATTAAACCCATAAACAACTGAAAAACTACAATTTAGTTATTGTATCATACGTATAACCAACCAATGGGAAAGACATCGGACCTCGGACAAATCCGATAAAATTTGACGAGGTCCGATAATATTTCCCAAATTGTCGGACCTCGTGTCCGACAAAAACAAAAACGTCGCCATCTTGACTTCCTTTACTTTAGATCAAGTTTTTCCAAATGTCTTCATAGAACGGGTTTTCATTAAGTTGTTATTTTATTGTATTTAGAATTGTTAAACATTGTGAACGTCATAATTATACGTCATAATAATAAAAATAAACTCTACAAAAGGTATTTTGTATTCTTTGGTAAAGAAAAACGAGGTCCGATAAAATCTGGCGAGGTCCGACAAATTTTAAAAGTTATCGGACCTCGTGTCCGACAAGATTTTTTCGTCTTTCCCATTGGTTGGTATAACAGGCTGGAACGAGACTGTGTAGCAAGCAAAATTGAACAGGCACGTGTATCTTTGTTGCATTTGTTGCGCTTACTCATTCACACGCAACATATGAACACTTATAAACGACAAGAGTGCGGCGGTGAGTTCTATGTTATTCAGTGACTAATATAAATGGTATTATAACACGAAACATGACGTTTGGAAACTCTATTTTTTAACGCATTCATTATTATCATATTTACCGAATGTAAAGATAAATAGGAATAAATATTAAACAGAATCGCATTTCTTAGAACAAGTGTTGAATTGGTATTAGTGTATATTAGATTAATAATATTTATATGTAAAGTATATTATACATGTCTGTTTCATCACAAAATGGACGCGTTTGCACATAACGTTAACTATAAGTATTATAAGGTTTTGCTTCGTTTAGTTTGTCACGTATTATCACATGACGACCACTTTACATGTACCTGACATTAAGATCCGGTGTACTGTATTATGCATATAAAACGGTCGATCAGATAAAGACAACACGTAGCATATTTCATTTATAGATCACGAAATAATAACACAAACGTCGGAGCACTTATGAACTGGATAGTTTTTTGTGTGTAAAAACAAGAGCTTAAAGATGTTGTTAATGTACCTCAATTCGAACGATCCAGTACATAAATACATTAAAATTTGTATTTAATATTACCAACCCAGAAATAACCTTTTTATTGTCTTGCATTGACATTGTTATTCAACTAAGGACACGTGTTAGATTCGTGTGGACCTGAAAACAATGTTGGTTGCAAACAAATCAGCAAATATGTTAAATTTCATGTGTCACTCACTTAGTCTTTGGAAATTAAAACATGGGCTCCCAAATATTGTATAAATAGTTCTAGTACGAGTACAATTTCATCAATGATTACGTCATTGGAAATTGAAGTATGGGTTCCTAAATACGGTATTTATAGTACTGAGATCATTATAATATAACCAAGTCCAATTAATTTGTAGAACAGAATCACAGAGAGAAATGTTGGATTGTAAACAATCTGAAATATAAATTTATCTTTGTCAAAAGAACATTAATTTAACACTTACTCTGAAAATCTCGCCGTAAAGAGAACTAGTGCAAGAATGCTTTTAACGGACACGAGTGCAAATCGTTTATACAATACTCCGTTTATTCTTTACAATGTCAATGATATGTTTACCTCCGATATCTTACTTCCTGACTCAGTATAACAATAAACAAAGGGTGAGCTTATTAGGTGACTCATGCTAAATGTAAAAACGTATTTGAGAACGTTCAGAATAACTAGAGAACGCTCCCACGGTGGAGTGGTAACCTACCGGTCGCTAGGCAGACACCATATGCACTACGCCACGGCGACCTTAAAGGGAAAGAAGACTGGTCCTTAATTTAAAACAGCAGTAGTCCTTAAAATAAATTTCAAAGAAACTAACAATGCGACCCATAGCTTTAGCATGGTGTGTAGGTTATAGAGTTTAGGGGTCTCGACAAGCCAAGGTTTATACCTGAAATTATTATTTTAAGAAAGCATGCACTAAAACATTGTATATCAGATGTTAAAATAGTTGTGGCGACACATTATGTTGTAGCAGCTTTACTAATTGAAACACGCCTTGTTTATCATGTCAAATAGGACATATTGATATGTTCTCATCTATGGCAGAAATATGTCAATTTATGTGTAATTCATGTTGTTGTTATTTTCCATAGGTTTTATTTCAAGTATCCCTTAAATTGGTAATGATAATACTAATAAACAACACGGCCGAAATCCATAAGTATGCGTATGGTTGTTTAAGTGCATAACCAAAAACGAATAACAATCACATGCGTTGAAAGGTCTCAGTCCGATAGTCACTACCACATTAAAACTCGTGATCGGGCTTAACTAATAACTGGGTGGCACAGATTGGTATTGATTGTTTAAATATTCGAAACAAACGATTGCAGATGAATATGTATTTTGACCTACATAATTAAGGAATAGCACTGGTTACTGAGATTCCATTGAGTCATTGTTTACTTACATAGTAAGCGCGATTGAACATGTAATTTCCGTTATCATTGGCGCCCCCTCCCTTATGTGTTGTTTTAAAAAAAGGCTTATTATTTAAAAGAAATTGTGGAATTATGTATTCGAAGATGTATTGGTTTTAATATTTATTTACAGAGTCTCCATTTCAAACAGGACAATGAAGAGCAAATTTGGAACAAGTATAAATGTAAAAATACACGTTAAATATTCAATGTATTACTTATTTTAACACGAACTTATTTCTGAATAGTGGTCCGATAAACCGATCTGTTAGCAAGTTATCCAAAATCACATAGCTAAAATCAAATTAATATTTAAAATCACAGTTTTAAAGTTAATAACATTAAGCATACGCGATGAGATTATGTTGACGAATTTATATAACGTTCGTTTCCAGCGCTGACAAAACGTATATAAACATGTAGTATTGTAATGCAGCTAAAATGATTGGTATAGAGGCCATATCCTGATCAGTGTCATACAAAACCCGTCTCTTATTACACTGCGCATAACGTATTCGTTATCTAACTGCGAGCTATTTACACGGATATCAAACTTAACCGACATTGTAAACACTCTATGTATAGACCCTCTAACTGGACAAATACACTACCTATAACCAGTGATTGCGCCATTCATTGCACCATTTTGTGTGCATGCTCGAGTCTTGTTGGAATTAATGTATTATTTGACAACTTTACACATATATTTATCATAGCATATTAAACAATGTCCATTTGATTTATGTTAGTCTTATTTTGAATAAATTAAATGTGTCCTGTGATTTGTGATTAGTAGTAGTAGTAGTAGTAGTAGTAGTAGTAGTAGTAGTAGTAGTAGTAGTAGTAGTAGTAGTAGTAGAAGTAGTTGTTGTTGTATACAAATAAAAACCTTTTCTAAAATCTACGTGCCTATTGTTGCATGTTACTGCATTTTTGGTTGGAGCTGCAAGGACATTAACGGATTGTGTTCATCTTAGCAATGCTACTGTTTGTTTGTGTAAAATTGCGTACAAGTAACTTTGCAAATTTAAGTTGAAGAATTTGCCTCCTTCCTCCCTTAACATTGTAGATCGTGCTGGATGTAAACTATACCGCGTCCGTACATGCAGTTTAAGATTGCGCAGGCGAAAAACATTCATTCGAGTGTATAATCTCCGATACGTTGTATGCATTTGTACTCATTGTACAATAGTAGAAAAGAAAACCACATAATACTCTAAAATTCAACACAACTTTTGATGCAGAGGCGGATCAATGTTATGAAGGCATATATGTATTTGGGAACCATGATCAACCATGCATAGAAGATAGTAAACAGTGATCATTGAAATAGAAAGTTTAATAAAGCCCCTCTTCGTCGTCATTTAAAAGGTCAACAGGACCTGTTCGTGACACTCCAATGTACATTGTCGGACACTTTACATTGAATTTATGGGAAGCAACCCTTATTTGTGCTGTTTAACAGCAGACTGAAGCGCTGTTCTTTCCCTTGAATATATTTTTTCTGCATTCAAATCCATTTTTTAAGTGTGGTAAAAATTTATTAACAACATTTAATTGTACATAATTATATGCTTCATTACACGTTACACTAATATTAGTATTACACATTTTTTGTTTATATTAAATGTGGGGTTTTTCGTAAAATTATCACGCAAAAAATTACCTAGAATATAGATTATTTGAAACACAGCTATTACAAACTATTCATGGGAAACATTCAAGACCGGTGACTTTATTATGGTAAATAAGATGCGTTTCCCTTTACAATTAACATAATAACGATTTTCATTTTGAAAGCAATTCAGATATATGCAAAAGAAAAAGAACGTCACAGTAAAAAAAAATCAAACGTGTGTGTGCGTGTTTACCACATCAGCTCACATCAGTTTTTGCTTAACTATGTTTTTTTCAATAAAACAAATGGGATTTTGTATAGCGTAGCAAATGAACTAAAATTGCAAGACCACAGGTTGGGTCTTTTTTTTTAGTGACCTTGTTTGCTTGGATTTAACTTCGCCGCAATGAAGTCACATTCAACTGAACATCAATTTATACAAATGTGAAAGTGTCAAAATTGTAATACTTGACTTTTCACGAATTGCTGTCAACTTAACAAAACACAAACGTGTGTATGTATGTGACGAAGCAAATTGTGTTTAATGGTAACAATTTACGACATAAAAAGAACGTCGGAAAATACGGCTGTCCGGAAAATAATTGCTAACCTGTATCCCTTGAAGTGTTGAGGACATTACTAGCAGAAGTGGACCACTACCTGTATGGGTCAAGATGAATGTTTCCTCTGAGTAGTCACGTTTAGCCTTTGATTTTTAGTAAAATAATATAAATTGTCTTCGTTATACATTTTACTACTTAAAATATCTTTTTTATTTGCGTAATTGGTATATTTCGTACTGTTAAGATTATATATTACGTTTATTTATATATGTATTTAAGGGATTATGAAGAAACAGTTCACGATTAAATTATCTTGCATAAAGATACACCTATAAATAATTACATTGTTATTTGTGCAACATGACCATATTTGATTGTTTGTTGACAGTTCGTTAGGATTGATTCTAATGAATATATACATTTTTTTGACATCTGCATTTGTTAAACATATAAAGTTTTTTTACATTTGGATCCATACAAACTAAATAAATCCTTAATATATAAATATAGTGTGGTATTTCCGTGTCCTATTTCGTGGTTATAATACCACTAAAACAAACAAAAACCGGTAGTAATAACCGCAATGTACAATGATGTAATCGTTGTTTGAATTTCCTATATATTTCTAAAACAGTGCTCTTTTCTAGGGTACCAAACAATTATTGTTTGAAGGTGTCGATTACTCGTTGTTTAAACATGTGTACGGATTATTTAAGGTTAACAGTGTGAACGTTATTAAACACATCCGCAAACATATACACTATAAACAATTACATAACGTACATTACATATATGTGATGAACAATTGTGTACAGATTAAAAAATCAAATGAGGACATGATTGTAATTATAAAAATGTGTAAGATAACACAGCATATGCGTATCTATTTAACCCTTACAGGAACATCGTTGAAATTACCCACACAATGTGATTCAGAAGGTTATTTGCTCTTAAATAATGATTTGTGTGTGCAATAAATAACACTGTGCAATATTTCAACAGCTAGTTTTGTACAATATGCAAAATAATCAGTAAGAGCGTATAAAAAGTGTACTAACAATTATTGCTTGCATAGATAATTTACTTATTTGTCTTGCTTCACACGTTTCTATGATTCTTTAGATTATTTTTATTTTATTTTCTAGTGGAACCAACACTCATATTTTCAGTAGCAGCCTAAACAGATGCCATTCGGAACACGCGTTTTCAAATATTTGATATTGTTTCACCATTGTTTAAAGGGAATGCATTTAATAAATACGCGTTAACTGTTAAACGTTTTTTTTTCAAACTCTAACCATGCTATTATCATTATCTGGAACTTCCCCAAAGGTTATATATAAGATAGTCAATACATTTAAAGACACTTTTTACAAATTAAAATCTTTGAACACGTCCCTTTTAAAGACTGCCTTCGTGAGTAAAGTTTTGTATGATTAAACTGTTATATCATTACGTCTGGCTGAACAGGTATGCATAGACTACAAGTAAATAAGTAAGTAAGTAAATTGTTTATTATAGTGACATGTGCACTATAACAAAACATCATATTAATACATACACACATGTGTTTTGCACTCGACCCGATGTGCCTATAAGTCACCAAAACAGAATATTTCAAATTATATAAATAGCACCACACATACTGATGCATTTGAATTATATATAACGAATATGAATATGAAAAAACAAATATACAGGAATTTATGTCGATGATATACTAATTCAGAACTATGAATAGATAACAGTTCGTCTTTTTAAATATGATTTAACAATCAATTAGACAGTTTGCTGGGAAATAAAGACATTAGTGTATTCAGTTTATTACTATAAATTGTGGTTCGTCAGCTCAGATGATATATATGCCAAGTGTATGCGCCGTAAATCATTGTAATTATGACATTCAAACAGAAAGTGAACTACATATTCTATACGATCACCGTGGCACAATCTACAAGTCCTCTGTTCTAAAGGTTCTTCTACAAATCGTCCAGTTTCAACATGTAATGGCAGTATACCCATTCTTAATTGACACAACATTGATCGTTCATTCTTTTTTAGGTTAATTTTAATGTTTTCCTCTGTCTTAAATGTACTTTTAAAAAAAATGGTAAGTCCTTAATTGAGGAACATGCTGAATATATTGGCTCCATTTATTGGCATAATAAAGATGAATCTGAAATTTTGCTTGTGAAAGATTTACCACTGTTTTATTATCGAAATTGTTTGAGAGACCAATCGTACTGAGAACCTCTTTCAAATAGTTTGTCTTTTTTTTCCGTGTTACTATTATAGTCAGCTTTCAACAACACAAACACGTTCTTGGTGATAATGTGATTTGCATTTCCATTTGCACATGCTTGTTTCAGTAACGTAGCATGGAAAGCCAACGTCGGTATACACTCGGAATCCATCCGGTGTCTCCGATCATTCCGAAAACTGGCGTGAAACGGTGAACGCCGAGAAAATATTGCATGACTCTGTGTTGGACATTGTCAATTGGTTGATACTGTATATAACCCCACACTTAAGAGCAGCAATCAATAATCGGTATGACACAAGAGCTGTATAGTTTATCAAACGTTGTGAAACCCAAGTCCTTTAGATGATGCACTTTATTAATAATTTCACCAAGTCCGCGTCCAGATGCTTTACCTAAAATGTCACAATTATTGGTAAAGTCATTTTTCTCATGAAACAGTATACCAAGCTATCTGTATTTTCCACTGTTTCAAGAATAGTGTCTCCTATTTTGAAGGTGAACGTAGTTATTTGGGTCCTAACTTCATGCATTTGGATTTGTGGCAGCTCATTTACACTCTCCAACGCTTACACAAATTATGCACTGTGTCAAGCATAGTTTGCAGTTTTTCTTCCGAGTCGCTAATTAGCACAATATCATCTGCATACATCATAATTGATAGTTTACCTTCTTCAACCTTCATACCAATGTCAAGGTCATTAACCTCTTGCACAAGGTCGTTCGCGAAAATTGCAAACAAGATCGGCGACAGAATGCAGCCTTGTTTAATGCCAGTTGCACAATCAAACCAGTCGGTAAGTTTATTGTTGATGCGTATAGTTGATGAGGTGCTTGAGTACATATTATTTATAGAGTTATATAACCTTACGTCGATTTTATTCAAAAAAGTTTATAAAGTAACATATTCCGATCTATGTTATCAAAACAACGGCGGAGATCTATATAGGCTGTGAACACTTGGTTATTTTTCTTTATTATGTTGTTCAAAGTAAACACATGATCCCCACATGGCCGTTTTTTTACTAAAGCCGTTTAGCTCATCAGCAAGCATGTCATTTTGTTCAAGGTATGATGTCAGTCGCATGTTCATTAACGACGTATACAGTTTACAAACACACGATAACAAGCTTATTACACGATAGCTCATTGGAATTCGAGGGTTTGTAGTAGGGTCTTTCAAGATAGGGCATATAATAGCTTTCCGCCACACGCTCGGTATAATACTTGTATCAAAAATCAATTAAAATAGAGTTACAAGTGCCTTATGAATTAGTGTGTTTATTCGTATTCGTACTCGTATTTCCTCGAACGTAATATTGGAGTTCAAATACATGGTTTGGCGTATATAAAGGACCCTCCATATTATTGACGATAATCAGTGTATGTACTTTTGCAGGGTCATATTCAATTGTATCGAAATCAGACGTGTCATCACAGTTATACAAATTGTGAAATTCCCTTTTCCACTTTTTAAAGATCGAAAGAAGAATGAGAGTGGGTCGACTGTGCGAGACAAAGAAGTTGTCGTCTCGCACAGTTGACCCGCTCTCATTTGAACAGGAATCGTCTTTGAATTCCGCGGTCCCAACTTTTAATGCCCCCGGTAGGGTGGCATATAGTGATCGCACTTGAAACTTGAAACTTGCTAATTTGATGAAACGCCTAATTATATAATTATATTCAATGGCGTTGTACAAAACATATAAATATACATACAATTTAAAAAAATAAGAGTGATTGATACTTTTATGCAGCATTATTTAAAGGGTTAATAATCTAAAAATGTGTGATATAAATAAAAATAAAAATGCTGTAAGAAACTTAAGCAATTAAACAATACAGGCTACGATATTAAAACACAGGAAAATAAAATACTATGTAATTAATTGATATAACTAGGATTAAGACAATAATTATAATGATATTATTAGCAAAGTTTTGGCAACATTAAGACACTTTTTTCCTGAACTGAAAGGATACGTGAAAGGATATTTTTGCAATCTGGCTGTCGGATCCCACAGCTACCGATCACCCGTCACCCTTACGGACACTTCTTCTGGGTTGTAACCTTATTTATACTATTGCGACTACAAGTCACAAATAGACTGACCAAGTGTGACTACAAGACACAACTTGAAGGTTAAAATTTCAGTGTGACTATAAGACACAACTAGAGGGGCTAAGCGTGACTAAAAGACCGCTGTATGATGTCATTCAATCATTGAGCAAAGAAGCCCTAATGATTTTAGGTTACCGGTCACTTGTACAATAAATATCTTTTTCGAGCAAAGAAGCCCGTAGAAAGAATTCTTTAATTTCTTGGTCCTCAGAGTCATGGTTGTTGGACAAATAAGCCCGTACAACTGAGTCTCGGTTTGTTTTGAAATCACAGGCATTCAAATTAAAATAGGTTGTAAAAGTCTCTGAAAAGAAATGTTTTTAAATTCCTTTTGAAAATGTTTATTGAGACAGAAGTCCGAATGCTTGATGGTAGGTCATTTCACAGTTTCGGACCAACAACTCCGAAACTCCTGTCCATGAAAGTTTTTCTCTTTGTGCGTTTCACATCATAACATCCGTCATACGAGACAGTAGATCGTAGGTTACGTGCTGGTACTTTTTCTTTTAACAGTTCTGTAAGGTATTTTGGCGCGTGACCATCGGAACAATTATACATGAAGGTCAGTAATTTGAATGTTATCCTAGCCTTTACTGGTAGCCAGTGTAGTTCATACAAAGCATCTTTTGAACTGTCATATTTCTGTCGGCCGAGTACCAATTTGGCACACATGTTTTGGATACGCTGCATTTTGTTTATTTCGCATTGAGCTGTTCCATACAAGATGAGATTACAATAATCCAGATGGGATATTACCAAAGACAAAACGAGTATTTCTGTTGCTTCTTTTGTTAAGTATTTCCTTATGCTTTTGATTTTAAGGTAGTTGTACATGGCTGTACGGCACTTGATTTTGATGTGTTCTTTAAAATTTAGTGTTTCGTCTAAATATGCACCCAGATACCGTATGCATTGTTTTGCTTTAACAGTGTCACCAGCAATATCTATTTCTTTAGATTGACATTTATTTAATTGGGGTCTACTACCGAACATGATGAATTCCGTTTTTGATGCGTTCATTTTCAGTTTATTCTCGTTCATCCAGTTGTTAATAACGAGTGCACAGCGTTCAAGTTCTTGAATGGCAGTTCTTTCAACAGAAAAAGATGAAGGTTTGAATCGCTTGTTTGCGGTGTGGTCGTCTGCAAAACCGTAGACGGTGATGGAGGGAGGAACGACATCAAACAGTGTTCCAGCGTATGTCAGGTAGAGCCATGGACCAAGACAACTACCCTGGGGGACACTACACTCCAAAGAACGTGCCGCCGATAAAGCTGAATTAACACTTATACGACAGCTTCTTGGACGAAGATAAGAGTCTATCCAGTTAAGTGCCGTGCCACATGCACCGTATTGTTTTTGCAACACGTTTAGTAGAATGTCATGATCGACTGTATCGAAGGCAGCACTCAGATCAATGGCGATAAGTGCTGTAACCTCTTGTTCCTCCATACCTTCGAGTATATCATTGACTAGTCTAAGTAAAGCAGATTCACAAGAATGGAATTGTCTGTAGGCTGACTGATTTTTTGGAAGGAGATTGTTTTCATTTACATGTATGTTGAGTCTAAAAAGAGCAGCCTTTTCAATCACTTTCGATAGAAATGATAAGTTGCTCACTGGTCTATAGTTGGCATAACTCAGGTCTAGTCCAATTTTCTTAAGAAGTGGTCTTACTATTGCCTGTTTAAATTTTGAAGGAAAAACTCCTTGACTCAGAGAGAGATTAACCAATTTTGTCACGAACGGTAGTAACTCGTTTAAAAATGATTTTAGTACTCTTGTTGGCAATGCATCTAGTTCGCATGATTTTGTTTGAAGATGATTGATGATCTTTTTCACTTCATCTTGGGTTAGCTCCTCGAACATACCGAAACATGATACTTCCTTGTGTTCGGGTGTGAATTTTTCAAAACTTGCAAGGGCATCTCGAATTTTGTTAATTTTATCCAGGAAGTGATTGGCAAAATTTTCAGCTATCGCGGTGTCGCTTTCACCTTCCGGCATAGGGTTATCAGTTTTCTTTCCTGTTAATTCTGATACAAACTTGTAGAGTTTTTTAGAGTCTCCGTGAAAATCAATTACTTTTTGACTAAGCGATCGTTGCTTTTCTGCATTCAACTCGAAAGTGTATATATTTCTGGCATTTTTGAAAAGTTCATATTGGTCTGGTTGTTTGTATTTTCTCCACATGCGTTCCAGTTTGCGTGTTTTGCGTTTTAGTTCAAGAATGTTTTCATTAAACCATGGTTTTGGTGCACGACAAATTTTGTTTTTCTCAATGTATGGAGCGTGTTTATCAAGAATTCTACAGATTTCATCTTCAAATTGCTCTACAAAAGTATCTACTTTGTCTGCTGTAATTGACATTTCATTGAGGTCGTTAGTAAATGCTGAGTGGTCTATGTTTTTAAAGTTTCGATATTTTATTGTTTGACTCTTGATATTTTCTTTTTGTACTTTGGTAACGACTTTGACTACACAATGGTCCGAAAAGAAAGGGCCTGGTTCACACGAATTGATTTCAATACCATTTGTAGCCTCAGAGATAACAAGGTCGAGTGTATTTCCCTCTGTGTGTGTGCTGAAATTAACATGTTGTTCTAAACCCATTGCTACAAGAGAATTCTTAAATTCAGTCACAACACTATTAGTTTTGTTGACATGCAAGTTGAAATCTCCAAGAATCATAAGATTTGAATAGTTGGGAACAATTTCCTCCATGAATTCGAAAAATTCTTTCAAAAATTGATTTTCAGTCCCTAATGATTGTGGTCTGTAAACGCCAATTACATTAATTGTAATGTTTTTGAGAATCAGTTGCCATATACCATGTTCAAATGTCCGGGTATTACTACTTGACACTTTTCGTACAGTAACCCCAGTCCGACAAGTTAAAGCCACTCCGCCGCCTATTCTATTTGAACGATTTACAGTACTCATTGTGTAACCATTTTGATTTAAGTCTGAGGTATCTATTTGGTGTTGCTTTTCATCTGAGAACCAGGTTTCTGTGAATACGGCAAAGTCGATTTTTTCTTCTCTCAGATATTGACCAATCAAAACATCTTTGTTTCTGACAACAGAATGACAGTTCAATGTAAGGCAAGATATTTTTTCATTTAGACCATTTAGTGTATTGCATTTCTTGGGGTATGAGAGGTTGTTTAAATTTGCATCTGAAATAGTTTGTGTGCTGTGTCTTTTCAAAGATGTTACAGTGGGAATTTGTGATGGTAAACTTTGTAGATTATTTAAATTAACTCCACTATTTGTGTCCCATACACGTAACTCTTGATCCCTACCGCCTCGGGCACCTCTATATTTCAAAAGATTGTATTGCTTTAAAATGGTTAACGTTCCTTTGTTTGGTATTGTTTGATTTCTCGATACTGCAGATAAATCCAGTAATTGGTCTCTATTATATCTTATCCGACACATTGTGATTGCAAGTATGTTAATCCGTTTAGAAAGTGATCACCACTGGTAAAATGATAATCCGTTGAGTAAGTGTTCACACAGGAAAAATCTTAATCCGGTGATAAGATATTCCCAAAATAAATTACACAGATCAAATTGTTTCTACTAATATTCTACTTTTATCATATCTTTTTTTTAAAGATAAATAAAGTATTGCATCCGTCAAACATTAATGAATATCACTGACAAAAATCACATTTTTCCTGTCACTGGTATTTTCAAAATAATCCAAAATATGAGAGCACAAATTTTTGGCAGCCTACACTTTGGCGCACTACTTTCTTTTCTGTGACCTTGACCTTAAAGTAAGGGTCTGCGTTCAGGTTTCAAAATCTGCGTTTAGGTTTCGAAAAATGCTCATAACTTCTATGTCCCTTAAGATATAACCTTCATATTTGGTATGCATGTGTATATGGACAAGGCCTTTCCATACGCACACAAATTTGACCCCTGTGACCTTGACCTTGAAGTAGGGGTCTGCGTTTAGGTTTCAAAATCTG
>VMBQ01004058.1:56929-90077 GCA_007657795.1 Dreissena rostriformis
ATAACGAACACATGCAGTACATCGACTCTTTTATCATTGACGAAAGTGGCCTGTTCTTACCTAACTAATTAGTTTTATATTAATGATATGGTTTAGGATAAACAAAGTTTAACGTTGGAAAATAAACTTGGTTTTGCGTATTTTCCTCCTTTGCTAGTATCCATTCGTTTACAGTGAATGCGTTTTTACAGGGCATAAATGTTAAAATGTACAAAATATTCTGCTGTGACCTTTTTTTCCTGCCAGAAGAACAAAAAATTAATGGAAATACCGAGAAATTCAATTGAATGTTAATGTGTTGTAACATGTGCACAACACTTTAAAGATACTCTGTTTATAAATGTATGCAGTTTAATTTGGAACAATTTGCATATATACGCTATTGAACGTTGCATTGTAATTTATTTCGTGGTATAATATGCAGCAATATATACCCATGGGAATAATGGCTCAAGTTTGTCATCATCATCATCATCATAATCATCAATCCCTTGACCGGTATGTCCGTTTGGGGGAAATGAGGGACGACGATACAGAAATCCTCCTCGAGTCAGGTCTGTTGTGTGCTCCTGAGGGTAATTCATCCATGGGATGGGTTGTCCACTCTTTTTTCATTGTCCATCCAGTTTTTCCTCTGACGGCCTCGACATCTACTATTCTCTAGCGTGCTATTGCTGCGGTCGCCATGGCAATTCTTTTTCGGACCTCAGCGGTATTGGTACCATCCTTGGACATGGTTGCGCCCAAGTACTTGAAGTTGGTAACTTCTTCTAGCTTCTCGCCGTTCATGGTGATGTCTGCACTGGTGTATGTGTTGCTGTTCGCCATGATATTGGACTACGTGCTGACCTCCATCCCGTATGCTCCTGCTCTTTCATCGAGTTTGTTGGTGAGATCTTCAAGTTCACTGCTTGTGCCATCCATGAGGTCAATGTCATGAGAGAATCTCAAGTTGGAGATTGGTCTTCCACCGATGGAGATAGAGGTGTGGTGGTCATGGAGAGTCTCCTGACGGACGCCGACTGATGTCCTGAAGAAGTCCCCCTGCTGTCCGTTGAGAAGTACTGCGCTGCTGGCGTTTCCGTAGAGTTCTTGAATAATTTTCACCACCCCTTTGTCAATGTTGAATCGTCTCATAACGTGTCATAGGCCATCATGCCACACGTCGTCGAAAGCTTTCTTGAAATCAATGAAGTTGTGGCAGAGCTCACGTTGGTGTTGCAGGTGTTTCTCAATGATGATTCTGCAGTTGAAGATCTGTGCCACTGTGCTCAGCCAAGCTCTGAATCCAGCCTGCTCTTTGGCCAGCAATTTCTTCGTCCTTACTTTTCAATCGATTAATGATGATGCGTAGAATAACTTTGCTGGGATGACTGATGAGGCGAATGGTGCGGTAATTCTCGCACAATTTGAGATTGCCATTTTTCGGTAGGGGTATGTCCAGGGACTGGTTCTACTACTTGGGCCACTTCTTTTCCTGTCAGATCTTTTTGCATAGTGCCGTCATTGCTGCAGTCGTTGCCTCTCCTCCGTGCTAAATCAGCTTGGAAGGGACGTTTTCCATTCCCGGAGATTTCCCTGCCTTAAGACTACGCACTGCCTCTTCCACCTCTGCCTTAAGTATAGACGGACTTTCGTCGGCCGCTTCTGGTCTGGGATCGTTCTGAATGCCACTGGAGTCTGGTTGAAGAGGGTGGTTGTAGAGGCCACTGCAGTATCATGCTTGTAGATTAAACCATCTATATAAAAGTATTTTGTAATACAGTGTACAAACATAAAATAAACCTGTTTGAATATTGAGTGTCATATAACTTGATGCCCAGTGTTTACCTCGTTTTCGCAGTTGCCGGAGGATAAAGAGAATAATAGGTTGGTGACGAGGATGGAGAGTGGTTATCTGGCAAGTCGGAGGAATTTGGCGAGGGATAATTATGAGAGAAGGAAGGACAGACAAGTCAGCGACTATATGCTCTCCCTTGTTGGAGCACAACATTTCTAACCTGTAATTTCAAAGTACTAAGATGTATACATAATTCTGGAAAAAAAATGCTGGTCAGTTTACGGGTTTAGCGTATGACCTTACATGAAGCATTTGTGTAAACTTGACCCTTGATTTGAATCGTTTGACCTTACATGAAGTATATTGTGTGACGTTGACCTTAACCCTAGACATGAACCATGACCTTAACCTTAGACATGAATGTTCAAATGACACACAGCAAGGAAGAAGATGGAGAACAATTATGGAAGGTTATTACATTTTAGTATGGTAGAATCCTTACCAAATAAGGCATATTAATCAAAATGTGTGATTGTGACCTTTGTGTGTAATTTTGACCATGACCCTAGCAACCTGGATCTTATATTTGACACTCAGCTAGATAATGGAGAACAATTGTGGAAGTTATTACAGAATCCCTTGATGCATAGTAAAGGAATGACTAAATAATGAATAATTCTTCAAATTTGTGAACTCTGAACTAAATGTGTGACCTTGACCTTAGCTCCTAGGATTATGGGTGTTGAATGTGAAGCACCCCCAAATTATTGAGAACAACTATGGCAAGTTTCATGGCTCTGGCTCATGTGTTAATGGAGATAAAGCTCTAAGCTTATATTAAAAAAGCATTTTTTCAAGATATAAAGGGTCATAACTCCGTTTTTAACAGATGGTGTACAATGCCATTCGGCGTGCATCATCCTCTTATCCATATATATACTAATACCAAGTTTCAATGAAATCCGCCAAAACACTTCCAAGATATGGCTCCGGACACAAAAGTGCCAGACGGACGGACGGAAGAAAGGACAACGCCAAAACAATATCCTTCTGCCTATGGCGGGTGATAATAAATATAAAATCCCTTTACAGTGAAATCTCTCAATCAGTAAAGCACGTGAACGCAACCCATTNCAACGACTATGTGAACGTGTTTCAGGTGTGCACCATGTTGCAAAATGGCGCAGTACGTCACTGGCATTCGGAACACCTCGTACCATACGCCACGCAGGGAAGCACGTGGGTAGGCTATGATGACAAAAAGAGCTTCATTATCAAGGTAATAGCTGAAACCTAATGGTATTTGAATATATGTTTATTCCATTTCTATATTTGTTATAAATAGTATAACCCCTGAAGGTTATACATGTATACTTTTTTTTTTTAATCTACATACATCCTTATAAAAGCTTTCTCATGCAATGACGGTTTTGCTACCAACACAGCTTGAGTACATCCGTGACGAAAGGTATGGCGGCGCCATGATCTGGAACATAGACCTGGACGACTTCCGGCAGATGTGCAGCTCTTCCGACCGCCCGTATCCCCTGATGTCCCTGATGCAGGAGGTACTTGGCGGCTACACTCCACCATCTACCGTGGCGCCACCTACCGCGCCTACCACGCGTCCGGGGGAGACGACAACGGCCAGTGCCCCTACTGCGTCTCCTACCGCGGGTCCAGGCGGAGGTTTGTGCCACGTTCAAATTCAATGGGCACACTTTNCCACTTTGCCACAATGTTAGTGAATCTACAAAAATGTTTTTCAGCTTATATTTTAAACGCATATAATCAGAATACATTAATCATAAAGGGTATGTATACTGTAGTTTAATGTTCAAATGAGCAAAGATTAGCAGAGTAAATGATTAACAAAAATACATTATGGCGTTGCTTTATAATCTCACTTAAGATTTAAAATAGGTTGTTTTGCCTTTTGACATGATATTATATGCATTATAATTCGAATAATTTACAACAGTGAAACATTTATTTAAAGTTTCATAAAATTCAACAAAAAAGTAACTGAGAAACAGCTCCTGTCAGAAAAAGTGATACAGACAAACAGTAGAACAGACAGACAACGCCAAAACAACATCCCTCTACCTTTGGAGATAATCATTGGATATCCTTTTTTGTCATTTCTTTCACAAACTTATACAAAGAGAAAAAATAGTTACCTCTTGTTTGCATCAAAAAGAGCTTAAACGTGAATGGAATGGTAGCCTTTCCATCACACATGCACAACTTCTCTTTCCCTTGGGGCCAACATGGCGATTTGTGTGCAGTCGACTGCGCCAATGACATTGGGAGTTCCGGCTATACCAAAAAACTTTTGTTTAGTTTGGACCAGTTCTCTGTCCGATGTAGGGAATACCCCATTATTCAAGGGACGGTCTAAAGCTTCCAGCACCTACAACAAAACATTTAGTGATAACTTTTTGAAGGAATGTTCAGAAATTAATTTACCGATTGACATACACTTACTTTGGCTACACAATAAAAATTGTCCCTTTCAAATATTAATTGTTTTAAGGCAGTTAAAGGATTGAATTATGCAAAACATCTCAAGGGCCTTTCAGACACAATGTCTTACAAATTGAAATTTGATCAGACATTCCGTGAATATCTCAGACAAACATGTTTCTCAGCCTCTCATGGAAAACTTGATCTCTTTCCGAAACTCTAATAATATCCTTTATAATATTTACATTGCATTTCAGAAAATGTCATCTGACAGCTTCCAAATGTTATTCAGGTATTGTACTTATATTTCATTTGGTCTGACAATTAAAATGTTATGAGCACATGTTCAAGATAAAACTATGTAAAAATATGTATAAAAACATGGAAAACAAGGTGAAGCAGCTGAGGAATAGATCAGATTTAAAAACAAGAACTCCGCGAGTCGGATGTGTCACCTAACGAGTATATTTTCAAACAAAGGGAGATAACTAAAAATGGGACCACCCAGAGTTATGGTTTGTTGTCACTTCACTTCCTCTCATTGAGCTTTATCACTGTATAAAGTTTTAAGTTGATATATGTGTCGTGTTCTGAGAAAACTGGGCATAATGCATGTGCGTAAAGTGTCTTCCCAGATTAGCCTGTGCAGTCCGCACAGTACAATCCCTGGGTATATTTGTGTGAATTTTTTGGCCAGAGCATTTCTTGGTCTCATTGTGTTGGGAAATGACTGAAGTTCAATTTGAGTCAGGGTGGACTGTTCAATTCCTGGTCGTTTCCATGGAAACCAAGATGGCGGCCATTAGAATGTCATTTTCAAGGGACCATACCTGTTCAAATCTTTAGTTTTATTAGTTTAATATGCCTACATATTTTAAATTAAATTCCTCTGATGTTTCAAGCATTTATATTGGGCTTACAGATTTACTGTTCATTGAGGTCAAGAAAGGTCATGGTAAAGGTCATCTAAAGGTCAAAATGCAAAAAAACTACAAAATTATGGTTTCTTCCCAAAACCAATGTTTTTTTATATAAACAATTTAATCGATATATGCTTAAATAGTGTTTTTAAACAAAGTTTAGTAAGTACTGAGAAGGACAAAATTTATTTTAAGGTCATAACTTAAATAGTCTTAAAATTAGAAGTCATTACGTGGCACCATTCAAATACGTAATTTTGCTTAGAAACTTGAATGTAGGAATAGTTGTTCGTTTAACTAAATTATATAATTATGCTTATTTAATTAATTGCATATTTAGTTTAAGGACTGAATTAAAAACTGATGTAAATTATGATATAGGGCCTTGCCAGTTGATTTTTCAAAAGTGTATGAGATAACTATTTGAAAGTGTAATAGTCATCGGATAAAACTATTCGGATAATTGTTTCATTTGTACCAGCTCATTATAGCACATCATCATAAGTTTAAAATAAAGAAAACACATTTTGTAGGGCACCGCATTCAAATTTTTAAAATGTTATATATTTCGGATACAACAATTCGGATATAATTATAATTGTACTCTTTTAAAGTTCCTTTGTTTAATGTTCTTGAGGATGTTTAAAGGGCTAGTGCTGTATAAGTTTATTTTACTGTAAGTCTTTTACATACAGTTTTATAAAAAAAAAATGAAACAAAACGATTTAATCAGGTGGAATTCATTTTAAGTGCCTCCAAAGTTTTGTTTCAATACATAGTGTACTACTTTGGTATATGCAGCGATCCTTTCCGGTTCCTATACAAAGATCAGAGTTAGTTAAGGTAAATCACAAGTGTAAGCTTTGAAGAAAATACAATACGTTTTTCTAAATATTTCCAATTTATTTATTTTATTTTGTAATGTAAATATGCCAACATACACAATTTTCAAAATTAACTTTCAATAATTATGTTTATTTCATTTAATATGTTAAAATATTGCAATACTATATATATAATTCTTAAAATTATAATCCGTTCCATAACAATAGTACAACATGTTAAAAGGTAAACACGAAGATTGATAGAACTCTAAAAAGTACATACATGTTATGCATGTGTTTATACAAACCAAATGTGTGTATATATGAAAAAGTGGATCACAGAACCTGCCAATAACAAAAACAATATAGATCTAGGGATAAATCATACTTATAACAGTATTTTTTTTTACTCGTTCATTTATAAAGCAGTGCATTGTAGTTTCATCAATACTGACACAATTAAAAACAACATAAGAATATTACAACATGTCAATCTAGTCAAAATGTGAGTTGTCATCAGAAACTATAGGTTACACTTTCAGCTGTGTGTAAACAAACGTAGAATTAAAATTTATCACAAAAATACAATACATGCAATTAACATGTTTTAAACTATTAACAAATCACGTAGCATAATTAACACAAATATGACATCGTTAATGTGAAACTTGTTATTTTTACCGACAATTTACACTAGAATTAAATTGCAGAAACAAAATAGATATTGATCTGAGTCTGCAGTATACGTGACTCATAAAATGGTCTCGTCTATATTTCTCAAATATAGACACAGAACTTCTGAGACATGCTAATGCTTACATTAAAGAATAAATATGTTAATCAATTTCTATGACATGTTCGATAACAATTTTCCCTTTTTATTTATTAATCTGTACAGGGACAGAAAGTAGATTATTTGGGTTTTTACAAACAGTGCCTTGGCAGTTGCTTCTGCATTAACAATATTTGCAGTATGGAACTCCCCCCTTTCTACAAAGACGTCTCTTTGTGGAACATTTTTTGCACGCGCATGTTACAGCAATTTTTTCTGGAACACTCTTATACGCACGTGTTGGTACAATATGTCCATTTTCATCAGTTGTATATCCGTACATTTGAGGATAAATGTTACTTGTTTGTGTTTCGTCCCTACAATGTACTTGAAGGAATGTAATATACAGACATCTTAAGATATGGTCCTTAATTGAATGACTTGTTGGTGGCAGACTTTGTTTATCTGCTGCCTTTCATGTATGGTGCAGATCAAATCGGAGACTATCTATTGTTTTGCATTGACTGTTTGGCTTAAGTACTTGAACCTGGTATTCCTCGGCTTTCAATAGTACATCTTCGGGAGTGTCGCTTAAAGTATGACCAAAGTTCATCATAAAGTCCTCTGGATGCGCCTTTAGTGCAGAAAGTTTGGTCCCTATTTTGCTAGTACTGTCACAGCCAGTTAGAATGTGTGCAGCGGGTAGTATCTGACAAAGTGTCTTGTTCTTTTCAGCCATCAGATGAAGAGGAATATAACGAAGTGTTTTTCCTATTCCAGCCCTCATCCACAGCTCTTTTAAGCCGTTTGTAGACAATCTGCTCCAAAAATGAAGTCCTAAAACCGTCACGTCTGTGTCATTGGAAAGCAGCACAATTCTTTTAAAGCCATGTTTTGCGATATTGATCGCATGGGGCACAATGCGTACATCAGCTTCTTCTATAAGCAGCTTCAATGACTCGATACAGTTTTCATCGCCATTATTTACAGCAATACAATCAGTTGCTATTCCGTCTATCACAGTGCTGCTTAACACTAGTTCTACATTAGGCCATACATTGTTTGCATTTTGTCTAATCCATTTGCTCAAGAGAATGTGTAGTTAAACTTTATTGGAGCCAGATGCCTTGAAAGTATCCATATTTACTGGCAATGGCGTGTCTTCATTGACCATGTTGACTTCAATAGGCCTGTATCTTGACCGCCGGGCTCTCTCGTTGTCTTCTATAGAACCTTCGATGTATGAATCAAATACAAAGTCTAGGCTCTTGGCTGTCCTGCTTAAAGCAGATATGCATCTGGCAAATGCGGCACATAGGTCATGGAATGTTCTCAACCCTGAAATCCTTAATTTCCTGATGTTGGCCATTACATCAACTATGTATGCTTTTTGTGTTTCTTTCCATGATGCGGACGATGGTTCTCTTTGAACAGGCTCCAGCGACTTTTCAATTTCATGCACCAACATATATTTAGCAGGTTTTGTCATCAAGCCTTCTTCATCAAATAAATAATTTGTGGTGACTAGGTCATACTGAAACAGTTGTTTAGTGTCATTCCCTCTTGCTTGACAAATGTCTAATGGTCTATAGCCTGCAGCTGAATTGTTCAACTTTCGTTTGTAATTCATACTTTGCTTTATCTGACAGTCATTGATTGACTGGAATGTTTTAATATTGTGCCTGTGTATCGTGTCAAAAATATCTTGTTCTTCTGTATAAGTCTTTCCATCCAAAACTCTAGATATAGTTCCCGTCCTTTGATTTCAACTTGAAGGATACTCTTTCGTATTTCGCTCTTTCGTATTTCGTCCGTCATAATTTGTTAATTTATGATATTGTGCAGCGTTACTTCTGCGGATTCTGTATCAAACGGATTCTTGAATAATTGAATGTATTTTACCAAATCTGTGATATTTTTCCTCCCTGGCACTTGTTTCAGAGTCTTTAAATTCATGGTTTACAGTCAGTTCATGGTAGAATGGCTTTGATCTACTTTTCCCTCTGTGGAGTGTTTCGACTGCCATCATTTCATGGTAAATTATTTCCCATTCGGCCACGTAGTTCTTCTTTCTTCTTTCTTGTACTGCCTATTATCCCTCCACTGAGGGAACGGTTTATAGTTTGTTCTAGACACAGATCTGCAGCAACGGCTTAAAATTTACCTGGCGTTCTTTTGACAACAAACTTCCCTTTCAAAAACGACTCGTGTATCTCCGGAGCAGTATCTGGTAGTTGATTCATATCTTCTAAATATACAGAGCACCATCGGAAATAATTCACACAGTCAAAGGCTGCAAAGTATGGCATGATATATATAACCGTTGACAGATGCAGATGCCAATTTCCTTCTCCGTCCGCTCTCATGATATTCCTTAGCAAGTGTACAAGCTTGATAAAACCATACCAGTACTTGAATGTTCCATTTTGGCTACATTTCTGTGATACAAACGCTTGAAAATCTTGAACTAGCTCTGTTGCCTTTCTTTTGAGGTCCACAAGCAGCATCTTACTTTTGTCCCTTTGCTTGAGTGCAACGGCATCTTGAAGTTTCAGCAGAACTTTCAAATCTTGATTGTACTTCTTACAGTCCGAGGTTTTAAAGAAATCTACCCACAGTAGTCTCTCTAGTGCTTCTCCCAAGAGCATGAAACCTTTGACGGATCGGGCGTAATTTCCACCTGTCAGGACAGACTGAACAACATTCGGTCCGAATACAGCATTTTCCACAAATATGGTTTCTGCGCCGCTATTGCGGAGATACTTCCCAATACATTCCAAGTAAGATTTTCGTCAAATGGAAAGTTTCAAGCGAATCACAACATCTTTAAACTCATCTGGTCTGGACATGGTAATATCCCTAGCAATGTGGTAGACACCTTCATCGCATGCAAGTGCTAGTTTTGTCTGTTTGAGATTTTCCAGAATTGATTGGAAGTTCTTTAAAGCAGTATATACCGTTCTGTGTTCTGTAACAGACTAGGAAAGAATCGGCAGAAAACCTACAATCATTTCTCCAATGGTTTCATCCGTTGTAAGAGAATTAAAGGCACTCCAAGGTGGAATCTGCTGTGAGTCTTTCAGCGGAGATATAACGCCAGAGTCGATATTAGATATATCAAGCCTTGCCAGAGACCATGCAGTATCTTTAAGTAAAATATCTTGTTTTAAGCATTCTGCATCTTGGTATTCCATGCTGGTACTATACGTTGTTTGGAGAAGTGGTCTCTTAAGAGGTTTTATATACTCTAGAATTTTCTGACATTCCAAATTATCTTGTAAAATCGTCTTTCCAGTTACAACAGTAGTTTCAGAAATGTTTGGCTTCTTCTTGTTTATTGATGACCTTTCTTGGAATAATACAGAGACTGTGTCATGACTACCTTCTATACCACTTAGTACTGCTTCCTCATGATCGAAGTTGTCAAAGGCTGCCATTGTGAAATTCTTGGTATCAAACATACTAGGAGTCGGTACTTTTCCATTACAACTGCCAATAATCAAGCCTGCCATGGCAACATGGTATCTTTGCAGTTCATTGTAAGAGACGGACAAACCATAATGATTCATACTGGTAATCAATTCGCGACCCTTGCATTTGCCATGTATAACTTGGGAGTTTATTAAATGAAGTGATGTTCGTCTGGATCCGTTGTGAATATTGTAATAAAGGATTTGGAAAATAGCCTCCATCTTCATTTTGTTAGTGAATGGTGAATCAGATGTCGCTATGTAACCATTTGCTTTGACTCTCAGATCACTTATAACAAATGTCTCACCTGACAACACTTTTACATCAATGTCTTTGATAATTTCAGCGAAAGCCTCTTTTTTTCTGGATTTACACGGTATTTCCATCTTACAAATTTCAAATTCATACTGTCGCAAGTATCAACGCATGCAGTTACTGTGATAAAACAATTCTGCCCCAAACACTGAATATTCGTCTTGCAAGTCGCACACCCCAGTGTATACTTCATCTTTAAGAAATATTGCTGATTATAGAAATGTTCTTGCCCTGTCACATTTAGATATTCTGTATTTCTTACTATCACCTTTGATTTTTACCTGAGCACATACTATACATGGTTTTGTACTGGGATTTTCATCAGGAGTATTTATGGTAATTCTTGGTTTTGAAACAGATATACGTTGTTGAACAGATAAAGAGACATTATTGTTTTGATCTACTTCTATCTGGGGATGATCAGTACTATATTTTTAAGAGCCACTGGCTATTTTATCTAAAGATATCTTATGGGTGTATGCTTTATAACACGTATTTGACATATGATACACAAAGAAATCAGATTCAAGTCTAAGTAAACGTTCATTGACACAGTCATTTCTGATACTTGCTGCTTCTTTCACTTTCGATCTTCCATTTTCTGAACTCGTTGTAAACTGGTCTGTATCTTTTTGACAGAAGATACACTTCAAAATGTCTGGACCGCATTTAAATAGCCTTGGTCTTTTGCTTGGAATGGATGCATCCTCCTCCATGCCTGAATGACTGAGCCTGTATTAAATTGAAACACATTAAAAATACTTAACAGTGTTAATATTATTACCTACTATGTTTAAAATTTGATATTGATTTTTGCTTTGTTTGAATATCGAAAGTTGTCATATTTCAACTTTGTTTCTAAGATTAACATGACAACTTGGAAATGTGGAAGAGGTAGTGGGTTTGACCTATGTTGTTCTTTTAATAACTGTTTTAAAATACGTAGAAAAGAACAAACTGAGCCTGCAATTCAAGTAGGGTTTTCAGCGCTTTAAATACTTGATCTCACATTTAAACTATAAAAATAAGCAATTTATCAAAACTACCTGTCGTACCTTGTGTTAGATGAAATCTGCACAAATCCCACCACAACAATGAATAGTAGCCAGTAATGTGCTGTATGCAGTACCATAACAATCAAGTGGCCGATACAAAACCAGAATCTGGAAAAAGAATGATAAATTACAACACCAACTATATAATTACGCAAATTGGAGTACATTATAAAATGTACTAGGGTATTTTAGGTTTTCAAATTAATATAATGATTATCACAATATAGGCATTGATTTGATAAGTAATATTTTGAAATGTGTCATGAACAACATCAGTATCTTTCGATTTACCAGTAGTCAACATCTTCACAGAAATAGACAGGAATATAATTGTAACAATAAATGACATGTGAAATAATATGAAATGCAGGGTTGTTAAATACGTGAGCAGTAAATATATACCGAAGCAAATACTGTAAGCTTGAATTGGTTAAGATGAGTTTGAAGTTTACGTTTAGAAAGAGGCATTAACTTATTGTTTTTCAACAAAAAGCCTCTTTTGTTAAATATATAGTTACCAATTTCAATATAATCTGACAATGGTTATGACAGGAAATAATAAATCTCGAAAAGAAATGTTTCAATTCCTTGCATTATCGCCCTTCTTCAATTTATACCTAATTGTGCTTAGAGTTTAAATGAAGGTAGACTCTACTACTGTTAAATTTAATAATAATGATACTGACGTAAGTCTTTGTTTTCTTCGATTATTTCTGCCATGTTTTCTACATAACGTGTATTCAGTTTCTTCTATAACGCCTGACTTCGTAAACACAAACTCCACCGCTACAATACTCCAGACGTGTTCTGAAAGGATATATAAAAGAAACCAAAAATTAATTTATCCGAAATATACTTATCCGAAATCTATAACACTTTAAACATATGAACAGCAGGACTTTCCCTAGAATATTCTATTTTTATTTTATTTTAAATTAAATCAAAATGTGCTGAAATGTGCAAATACAAATAATATAATTATCCGAAAATCTGTTTATCCGGAAACTATTACACTTAGAACAAAAAACTGAAAAGGACTCTCCTTCCTAGTCACTTCTACTTTTTATTTTAATATATAAACAAATAAATGCAAAAATTTATAATTGAATTAACACTTACATTCAATAAGGGGCTGAACGGTTCAAATGTCTTCATTTTGCGGTTTGACACATGTTTGCTGCAAATGGCGTTTCTATATCAAAGGGAGGTAATTTTAGGTTTACAAAATATGTTAATTGTGCATTATAGTATAATGGCTATTTCTAGTATGCATATAAAACAAGTGCTTTAAAGATTGGATGTTTGATTTTATTGTCTAAAGGACAAACATTATATGCATGAGGACTTCAAATGACCTTGACCTTTAAACCATGTGGCCTTGACCTTAAATGACCTTAAAATAATATGATATTATCAAAAGAAAAAGGTACTGACATAAAAATATATATCATTTGAAGGTAATTTCCCTGTAAGGAATGTGTGTATATTATGCACACATGTGTAGCATATGACATTGTGTTAAGCAAAACCAGTTTAATTATAATATCGGTTTTTAAGCAAAATTACGTATTTGAATAGTGCCACGTAATGACTTCTAATTTGAAGACTATTTAAGTTATGACCTTAAAAAAAATTGTCCTTCACAGTACTTACTGCACTTTGTTTAAAAACACTATTTGAGTATATATCGATTAAATTGTTTATATAAAAAACATTGGTTTTTGGGTAGAAACCATAATTTTGTAGCATTTTTTGCATTTTGATCTTTAGATGACCTTGACCATGACCTTTCTTGACCTCAATGAACAGTAAATCTGAAAGCCCAATATAAATGCTTGAAATATCAGAGGAATTTAATTCAAAATATGTAGGCATATAAAACTAATAAAACTAAAGATTTGCACAGGTATGGTCCCTTGAAAATGACATTATAATGGCCGCCATCTTAATTTCCATGAAAACGACCTGGAATTGAACAGTCCACCCTGACTCAAATTGAACTTCAGTTATTCCCCTACACAATGAGACAAAGAAATGCTCTGGACAAAAAAATCACACAAATATACCCAGGGACTCTCCGCGTTTATGGCATTTTTCGTTTACATGAAGTCTCTTCTTAGCAAAAATCCAATTTAGGCGGAAAGTGTCGTCCCTGATAAGCCTGTACGGACTGCACAGGCTAATCTGGGACAACACTTTACACACATGCATTATGCCCAGTTTTCTCAGAACACCACTCATATGTTCAACCACAGTACCTGCCAAATGCTCTTACAAACTGAACTTCTTGAGACACCGTGAGTCATGCCACCTTTACTGTAGAACTCAGATTTGGCTAGAAATTGAAGTGTTATCAGCAACTGAAATTTTTTAACATATACTTTGACAAAAATAAGGACAATATTGTGAAAATGTGATTCAATACATTGTAATTAACAATAAAATAATCACATTTTATTGCATGCTTTCTGGCAGTTTATAGAGAAAAATCAGTGAAAACAAAATGATAATCCACAGTTTCAAGCAGTGTTTCTGCTACTTTTCACTGGTTTTTGTTATAATGTCGTTACTCGAGAAAACTCTATAATAGCTAGTGAAATAAAATTGATAATCTATTGAAACCAACAAATATCTTCTATTTGACACACTGACAGTATATATAGGATCTGGCACGAGTTGTCCTTTCATACCATATTTTATTAAAAGAGTTTAGGAATTTTGTTAGTAAGCGAGCCTGTTACGAGCTTTCTAAAAAAAATCCTTGATGAGTTAAATAAACTATGGTATGAAATGACAACGAGTGTCAGGTATTTTTTATCACATGCTTTAAATGAGCAAATTAAAAAAAAAAACATCTCTAAGATAAAATGGCATTGCATGTATGATTATTTAGGATACAGTAGGATTTTATACTTTATATATTTAAAAACATATCTGAACCATACCAATTCAATTACTGTACACAGAATCAAACCACAATTCCCTTGTATTGGAAAATCGTCGTCGTTAGATGCCACAACAAGCTTCATTATTATTTTGACAATATCTGATAAAAATAACCTTACTGCATTTTGTACAATTGATCGAAGTGATCAATGTCTTTTCAACACAGTTATTTACCAAACACTGGCATATTCCAAATGTAACTTGTCAAAGAATGTTTTCCAAACAGATGACGGATGCGAATTAGATTCACTATTCGGATACAGATTTCGGATACAAATCCTTTTTCACAGCAATAGCGCTATAAATCCAGTTAATATTGCGTTCTATATTCTCAGTTACACTCGAAAATGAAATACAGATTTTACAAAATACAAGAATTACTTGTGTATATAATCGCGTTATCAGTTCCAAAAAGAACCATCACGTTATTTAATTTTCATAAAAAAGTTGACAATGTCAATGACGCCACAAGGGGGAGCAAGCGCTATTGACACGTACTTTTTCTGAATGCATAGGCAAACTGTCGCCATAACAAGTTGTCATTTCGAATGGTAAAAACAAATCAAAATCTGCAAATCTATATTACCTTCGTCATTGCCGACAATGGTGACTTCTGCTACATTGCGGCGAGATATCGTCCTTAATTAATGCATGGACTGTGTAGATTTGTGTTTTTGACAGTCTATACTTTCGCTGTATTTCTTGCTCTGTCAGAAAATCTAGATAGTTTGGTCGATCTCTAAAAATCCTTGGATTTCTCCTTCGTGCGTTTCTTCTCGGAAATAACGCGGCCATATTTAAGAAAATAATTAATGCCTACCCATGCTTTTTTTGTTCGTTAAGTTACGTTAAAACTTAAGTAGAACTTACGTACGCAATTTTGAGTAAAACTCATTTGCGCAAACATTTCAAACGTACGCAAGGACTTACGAAAATCGTAGACATACGCTAGCGTAACTCTGTTAGTAAATCGGTACCCGGGTGAGCCGAAGGCGAACCCGATAAGATCCTCCGACGAGCCAGATAACCACTCTCCTTCCACGTCACCAACCTATTACTCTATTTATCCTGTCACATTTACAACATTTTGAATTATACCTATTATATATAATATAGTATAATATATTATTTAATACATTATCTTAAATATTATAATAATATATTTTATATAATATAATATAATATAATATAATATAATATAATATGGTGTTTTATTAATAGAAAAAATGTAGTCCAGCACCGGAGAGCCACTGACGGATATTCGAGGTCACGTGGTCAACTAGCCTGATAACTTTTAGTTTATTAGGTCACCTGGTTATCAGGCAGATTTAAAGGCATGTGACAGGATAAAAGTTAATTCGTTGTTTATTGAATGACGCATGACTCACTGACAATTTACAGTGTTCCCCTGTAACATAATCTACCGAACATTTCTCTTCGTTTGAATGGGATATAAAATTAATTCAACCAATTCACATTAAGTTGGTCCCGTCCGTGGCTTGCACTGACGGTTTGCCTTGTGTCTTGATTACTCCGAAACAGGGTTGATATGGATTATTTGGCAATTTAGCTAAAATGTTACGGTTTCTGTTGCATTAAGCAATGACAAATATGCTCGCGAAAACTAAAGAATTTAGCATTGTAGAAAATACATATTTTTTAGTGTTTTAACAATGTTTTTCATAGTTGCTCAGTAATAGTCTGTGATTCACGTACGATAATACATTTGAATGTTTTTCTCAATTGGATGGTAAAGATTTTATCATAACCATACTGTATAATGGCCGCCTAAGGCTAATTGTGTGTTCTTTTATCAACATTTTTATCTAACCTGAGCATTTACTCCCTAATTGTGATCACCCTATGTCCGACGTCCGTCTTAGTCAAGGTAACACGCAAAGGTCGAAATTCAACTTTGGCCATAAAACTGCTAGACAATTCCTGTCCCCAAAAACTTTGACACATATTTATGGATTTTGAACTAACTTGACAAACATGCACTCAATCATAATTCAGCAAGTCGCGTTTAAAACTTGCCGCACTACATCAAAAGTCAACGTCATAATAAGGAGTTCAAAGAGCAAAATTTGCCAATAGTTCTCACTGTTACTTTGTCATTAACCATGCTTTATTAAGATAACTTAGCAATGTGACAAACATGAGGAGACGGCATTTTGTGTGTAACATCCGTATCCGTAGCTCAAAAGTAAGGTCAAACTAAGAGGTCAAATTGCAATAAAGCAGCTATTTTTACACTAACTCAGGCTGCAATATGTCAGTGCGCATGGAAAAGGGGTTAACAATTAAATCTTTTTCTTAATATAACACAAGCGAGAAACGTATTAACTGCAATATTATTATATTATATATTATATTATATTTTGCTAGTATATTAATGCGGAACAATCATATTTTGCAATAGTTGTTTCGCAGAAGAAAAAAACCTTACTAATGTATGCAAAAAATACCTTTGAGAAGGCAGCTGACGTTAATTAAAATTGTTAGATTCCATGCTCGAAATAAGAGTACTAAGATGATCGGTTAAGTGACTTCGCAAAACCGATAACATGCTATATACGTTAAGTTTTTCGTTATTACTGCAATAAGTTTTTCGTGTTATGCTCATACAGATAATAAACATATGGCCCCATGTTTGTCACACGAACAAAAGATGCACTTAGAGCTTCGTCAAAATTAAAGGTGGAGTTTTATAAATGTTTTTTTTGGCGAGCCGTGTGATGGACTTACAGAACACACAAATATTTGTCTGTGAAATTTCATTGTAGGACTACTTACTGTTTGGTACAAAAAAATCTAAAATGGACATCCACACATTGTTTTTTAACCAAGCCTATGTGGTCAAAACCTTTCCACGTCCCAGGGGTAACTTGTGTTGCATTAACTTGCTACATATTTCGTCAAGCGGCGTCGAAGGTTTTTTCATCACTTTGAGTGCCATACTCGTTTTGAAAATATAATATTATTCGGTCAGAGACATCAAATTACCGATTAAATTGGTTCTTTTGATCTTCATTTAGTATTGAACATATGAAACCTTATGTCAAAGCCTATATTGTCTTTTTATAAAGAAATGTATTGTATGTGCACTCATTTGTCCCTTATGTGAATAGATCTATTTAAAAAACATATACTCTTGTTTGATATAAGCTTCATTTTCATAAATTGATAAATAAATAGATTGACTTATCTCGGAACGCAGAGCACACGTATAACATGTCTGACTGCATTATTCCTAGTGTTATTCCCAATTCTCAGTTTTCCATGATGGACCGTTTTTAAGCAAATGTTAAAGGGATTTATTATAAATAAAAAACCGTTTTGCATCGGTGAATGTTTAATTAGTTCAAGGCTAGATAATCATAACTCTAGCTCCATTATAATTATTTATCTTGATCCATTGCCTTTTACTCCGTGCCATGGCCTTATTTTTCGGATCATTCCCCCCTTTTCGAACATGAACGGGAAAAAAAATTCTAGCTGTATTTTATATTTTGGGATAAATTCCTTTTTGTCATATTCCGGTTTCGATTATTTTCTCCTTAATCTTCCTGAATGGATTGATTGGATGTGCGGGTAGATGGTTATTAGGTGGGGTACCATGCAAAACAACTCTAGATTTATTATGCAAAGATTTATTTCTCTTTGTCAATTTTTGTTTCATTTGCTTTAGCTATTTGTTAAAATGATATCGTTTTAAACCTAATACATATCAATATAAACACCATATAGACGAATACATGTATACACGTGCTATCAAGTTCATTAGAATAATAACTTAACACATTCCTTTTAAGTAGACCGTTTGTTAACATTTGTACGCCTTAACTTTACGTATAACTATATCTTTCTGACAAAGCTGCACACTTTTCCATAACACTTTCCGTTCTTTTTTTATTGTCTAACGTTTCTTCTAATCATCATATTAACATTAAAAACCCAGAAAAGTTAAACGGGTCTAAATAATCAACACAAAGAAGCAAATGTGTCTCTAAATCACCTTCGCTTTAACCCTATTCCCTCTACGTGTTAAGGACACATATTTGCTATCATTTAAGCGATCAATTCAGTAAAATGTCCGTTATATGGTATATTGACAACATAAATGATATATTTATGGGTATATTTTAATAATCTTATCAAGGAACGGAAGTTCGTCAGGAACAATTGGTCCATTCCTTTCAAGAAAGAGAAGCGGCAGTTTTCTGCATTAAAATTGAAGTTATTATAACATTATTTGCAATCGATAGAAGATATACCTAAGTCATAAACACGATTTTGGTTTAGAAAATACAATTTCCGTTGTTGTAAATCGGCAAATAACGAAACAGTCTCCATTTACTATATTGTTTTCATATTTTGTCTGGTTGAATTAACAATGATGCTATTGTAATTTGCATATGAAAAATATTGTAATTTGCATATGAAAAAACAGCGAATACCATGTTGAATTTAATATGTAATTTTACGTTTTATTATTGGAAACGTTCATGTTTACACAAACAACAAATCTTCAAATGTCGCTAACGAGAAGATTACGTAACGTTGTACATTCAGCATAATGTTCGCGCGCCTTTCTAGGAGAACAAAGGCTTAACACGAAACTTATGAGCATTGCAATTAACAATAGAAATAGTGTAAACGAAATGTTGCGTGTAAAACAAAATCTAACTCATCCCACAGATTGATTAAATCGCCAACTTAATTAAGATGTGCCATCTATCGAATAATGGGTTGCTATGAAGAAGTATCGGGAGGATATATGTATTTGTTGTGAAGTTGGTTAAACAATATTTTAAACAAGGCCAAAAATAACATTTCGGTCGACGCAATTTGTGTTTTGTACCAAACAAGCATACTAGTTAGATGGACATATAGCTTGCATTGTGTTGCTTGCATAATTTAGTTGAGATTGTACTCAAGACACACAATACAAATGAGATGTAAATTTGTAAGATGGAACATGTAGAGCTTTTAAGAGTCTCGAAATAGTCTTCAGCAGTTTGTTTCGTTATGAAAGTGATTTCTCGAAAATGTTAATGGTTGTTTAACAAATGATTAGCTTAAACTGACTTTTCACGTTTTCAATTTTACAGGCTTTAATTGAAAAGTGTATGATAACTAAACAAAACACATATTATTGTACATATTTTTTTAAACAACATCAAATTTAAAACAGGAATATGAATCAATAAAATATGTTGCTTAAGGCATTTATTCTTAAACCTGTCCTACGATTAACGATTTTTGAGAAATTGGGGTCTGATCATCAATATATACTGAAACGTTGTTGTTGTTGTTGTTTTTTCTTTTTAGTGAATTACACAGAAGGAGAGAAGGTGCAATGGTGGTTCTATCTGCTGGCCATACTGATCCCAATCCTCGTGATGACTCTGCTTACGTCACTGTTCCTCATGTATCTATGGAAACGGCGCGTCATCGTTGTTCTGAAAGCTGTCAGGTTGTTTCAAGCGTATGAAGATGACGGTAATTAACTGAAACTACACAGTCATACATGATATTCTTTACAAATGACTAAAATCAACCTTTGAGACTTATTTCAGAAGTTGCAGGTCTTAACTGATATAAACTGAAGATGAACATGTAGATGTTTCTGATATCAATATTGTAACCAATCAGGAAACGATGTTAAGATTTGAAAAAATCAATCTTATTATTCAGCTTTTATATTCGTCAAAACCTGTATCTATGGCTTTTTATCTTTCTCTGACAGACGAACGTCAATTGGACGCTTTCATCTCGTTCCGTTCCAATACCCCGGATGAAGATTACGTCACCAATACGTTATTCCCGAAACTTACGCGAGAAATGGGTTTGAACGTTCATTACAACGGTTTTATTCCGGGAAATGGTAAGAACATGTTTCTGATAGTACAATTAATGGTTTAAAAAACACGTGTTAATGCTTTGTCAATAACCTTGTTAAAGATCATAGGCTCTAAGTATTGCACTTGGACTTCCAAAATCTATGAGCAGACTTCTAACTGTGGAAATAGCCATAAGAAACGTTATACAATTGAGCTCTTTTTCATTTGCTAAATGTACTTTATTACCGAAAAGTTGCCTTCCAAAGGACTTGTAATTGTTATCAAAATCACACCGAGTCATAGCGTTTGAAAATGATTTTAATTGAAATGCGTTCTACCATAGTCTTACGCAATTCTTATTTGCACATAAAGATAATTGTCATTGTTAAAATACAATAAAGGTATCCCAATTTTGGTTTTATTTTAGTTTAAGTAATAAGAATAGCCTCTACAGCTGACCTATGGTCGACATTGTTTCGTTATGAAAACAATTAACATGTTAATTACCATTCTTTCGAGCAAATCGCTATTCTCGTAAACTGGTACCTTTGACATATATATTCTTGACCTATTTATGATTTTAAAATGTCAAGTGTATATATATATTATTACTTGTCATAATTGTGCTTGTTTAAAAAAAAATGTTTATGTCAAACTTAGCACATGACTAGTTATTCAGACGGTAATCAACAACTTTATGAATGTACGATGTATGCTTGAAACGGAATATTTGAACGTGACTGTCTGATTTGTTTTTGGCGAGATTTCAGCGTAAGCTCTTTAAAGGTTAACCTAAAACCACATTGCTCATTCGCTTGTTCCGAATACATGTGAAGCTTTTAAGAGTTTGGACAAAAACGATTTTGCACCAGTATGTGAAAAGACAGTCAATAATTCAAAGTTGTGTTATGAATTGGATTGATGTGTTGTATGATTTAAATCGCTTGGAGACATTCGTCTCAAAATACTAGTAATCGCTAACTTCAAACTCCTGGCGGAGCTTTTTAATATGATATGTTGAAGCAAACGGCGAAAAGTTATCAAATTCATGTAAGGTCATAAATGTCAGCAAAGAACATGTTAAACATATTTCATTCATCATTTTAGTGAGTTATTCCACGTATGAATATTTCTGGCCGTTTCTAAAACAAAGCCTACAATTTTCAATATGTTAAGGAAATACGTTTATAATTTCAAGGATTGTTTTACCTATAGTCGTTTACATTATATTAAGTTCAACAAATGCAATTTATTGAGAAACAAAGGCTTCCGAATTGGATATAAACTATTTGAAAACAATGCGTTTGATTCAGTTTATATGGCTAAACAAACATGAAGTAAAATCCAACGACTCTCTAGATATGAATGTGTGTATTGGCGTTGTTATCTTAATAAAAAGCAATAGCAATATAAGATGTTAACAAAAGAGATCACATTTACCTTGGACGTGGACGATATTCGATTATGTTCGATGAATGCCCCATCTCACATACTTATATTTGATAAGCTTCAAACCACGTGTCACAAAGAAATTGAACCATAATCCCTTTATTGCGGTGAACACTTTACACGTTTCTTTAAATAAAAGAAATAGCACTATTTTTATTCTCAGTAATTGTTTATTTTTATGGCCTACTTTCCGATAAAAGGAAATTTAAATCACAAGGCATGGTGTGTGCTTGGAGAAATCCCGTTATTGCTGTGAATATTTCGGGGTTTGTCATTTAAACTTATAGTTTGACGAAAATTATTAAAACCATTAATACATACGGTTTATTCTTAATTTGAAATTTTTCAACTTTACTGGGACTTTAATTATCCAGTATACATCAGTTTGTCAGTATAATACCCATACACGTGGTGCTATGACAACAAACAGTTCAATACGAATTGACCCGAACTTGCGACAATCTTACACCAATTGTTTTATGTTACATGCAAAAAGTAGTCAATAATAAAAAATAAGCTTTTAAAAAACATGTTAGGCCAAATATACCATGTGGAGTGTGTGTTTTTTACAGTACGTATATACTGTATCATCTGACACAATGAATGCAGCAAGTGTAATGCCTGTTTACGCACTTAATGCAGCAAGTTTAATGCCAGTTTACATACTGAATGCAGCAAGTTAAATGCCAGTTTACAGAATTGACATAATGTGCTGATTGAAGTTTTGAATGTTGGCAAGGGACAAACAACTGAATCAAGATAGTATATTTTTTAGTGTAAAAAACAAGACCCTTTGAATTTGCCGCCATACAATTGCTGGCTGATGCAGGTATTATAACTGAAGATATAAAAATTTCTCACCGTTTGTATTGTTGATTTCTAAACACTCAGCTGAATGATTTTGTTTGTTTATACCAGAGATCACCAACAACATCATCTACGCCGTGGAGAAAAGTCGTCGCACGATCCTGGTCGTCTCCCCTCACTATCTCACGAGCAACTTCAACCAGATGGAGTGGCAACTAGCACAGCAGAAGATGCTCAAGCACAAGAACAAGATAATCCCCATTCTTTTGGAAGATATCTCGTCGCACAAGGACACAATGGACCCAAACCTGAAAAGGATTCTAGACTCTGGTAGGTTGTGTAGATGTGTACATGATAAACAGTATCATGCATTTTAATTTCATACTTTCGGATTTTATTTGATACAATACAAATATTTTCTATAACGACATACACTGCATTCGAAAGGTACGAGTTTAACTATGTAATAGCAATGTTTCGGTATATTCATCAATGTAACGTGTATATTTTACTACTAGTTGATTGTGTTTAAGATTGAACTAGCGAAAATATGTATATAGAAAGGTATGTTCACTATTATAAAATAAAGGTTTGTTAGCAAATTAGATTCGTTTAAACATGTAAATGACGTCGCTTCATAAGCATGAGTTGTTTCATAGAAGAGTAATGCCCCTTGCAAAAAGTGTATCATTTGTGGGTTTGTTTTCAGTTACATACATTGAATGGCCGGGAGACCAGTCTAAAAAGGTCGATACGTTTTGGCAACGAATAAACCTGTCAATGCCAAAGAAGAAGAAACATGCCTCTTCGCAAATGAACAGTTCTTTTCAAAATGGTGGACTCTGTGAGCCAACAAGTTCGACTAATCAGAATTAAGAATCTTTTAGCCTGTCATGTGAACTTTAAATCCATGAAACAAATGTATAGCAGAACAGATTAAGAGAGTAAACAAGATTGTAAATGCCGAGGAGATTGTGGGTGTCACTCGGCCGTTTCTACCACTATGGATGAAGTCTATAACTTCTTTTCAAACCAATATTCGCTCTAGTTAATATATCCAGGATTTCGCGAGGCCCTCCTTTTTCTTCTCTTAAGCTGTAATCAGCAACCGACCACTAAGGCAGGGGCAAGCACGCAGCCAACACACTCCCACGCATCGTTGGAAGATGTAACACGTGCGCACGTGGGTACACCGCACTTACCCACAGTGCAACACCATAAATGTAAATAATAGTGTATTTAAATATGACTGTGAACTCTATAATTCCATGTGTAAACTATTAAAATATGTTGGGAAGAGCATGTCAGCTGGGTTAGTAGCGCGCACCTAGCGAATTTCCATCCGCGCGCTTTAGCTCTGATGACATGACCTACTCAAGATTACATAAAAAAGGGTGGCGGTTATTCTCTTGTATCTAACTGTTTAGTTTATTGTTAAATTGCCCTTTTTTATTTTTTCATTCTTTTTTTCGTACTGTTTGTTTGCATACCTTTTCCTTGTAGCTTTTGAAATGTTTGTTTCCGTTCTGTTATCTTACCCCTTTGCTATATGCACTTACAGGTTTCACCTGCAAGGAATTCAAACATTTCATTAAATGCAGATAGCAGGCAATACAACCATGTGTAGGTACATTCACAAATAGTTATTTCGGGTAGGGCATTCCAGCTGTGCTTATGGCGCGCACTTGACGAATTACTAACCGTTCGCGCGCCTAGGCTCTGATGGTATGGCCCACTTTAGATTTATCAATGGTGGCGGTTTTCTCTTACATGTTATTGTCCCCAGATATGCTTCTTTGTCACATGCTCATCTGTGGAAGATGCAATACGTGCGAACATGGGCCCATTTCATCTACCCACAGTGCTCCCAAACAAAGAGTACGCTATATAAAGATTAAATAATGTTTTAATTAAATATGAATGTTATATTTTAGATTTCAAATGTAGGTACATATTTTATAATATATTGGGTAGAGCATGTCAGCGGGGCTAGTGGCGCGCACCTGGCGAATTTCCACCCTGTTCGCGCGTCTTCCGCGAGGGACTCTGCACGGGGGTGCAGCGTATTGGTGCTCTACAACGGGGACTTTAAAGAACCAGGAACGCCCCTGGAAGCGAGGCGTTTCCTGTATTCCGCTCAAACCCCCACTAACACCTCTCTTGGGTTGGAGAGCACAATAAAAACACACACAATTCAGTAAACAAACTATAAACAAAAAATCATAAATAATTATAATTATAATAATGATAATAACAATGGTGGTATTGATGATGATAATAATTATGATAATGATAATAATAATAAAAGTGCTGCTGATGGTAATGATGGGGGTGAAGATGATAACAATAATAATAATGGTTATAATAGGACAAAATATATACACTTACAGATTGATATACCTAATCATTTATTTATTTTTTATTATTTTAAATATATATATTTTTATTTTATTTTTTACTCCCAGTGAACGATAAGGTCTCATTGGCCGCCGTGCACTGGTGTATTTGTATTAATAATAATCATAATAATAAAATCTTCGGCGAAAACCTGAGCAGTTGGGGTAAATTTGACCTACTTTGTCTCAAAAATTAAATGTTTCCCCTGCAAGGTCACAGGGGCAGATTGCCACAGAATGTAGTCGTGAAAACTCAGCGACGATCTGTAAATAAACTCTGAATTACACACACACACACACGGAGATTGTGTGTCCTGATGAAATGTACAGCATAATACACGAACAGACCATAGCTCAGGGTTAAAACGTTAAATATGTAACTGAGGAACACATGCGTAATGAGATTAAAAATGAAATGAATAATGACAGTAAACCGAAATGCTTTAAACGTCGAAAGGAATTGAAATGATTACTTCTTCTTAGTCAATCGTATAATATTTGTAATCTTAACTTAATGGTAGTATTAACGTCTTGAACATGAAACTTAGCAGTACACATTAGACATGTAATCATGTGGTGGTTACAAAAAGATGACTTTATCATTACCTTTGGGCAATAGTTGCTAACGATAAGTACATATAAAAAAAGTTATACTGTATAGCTTAATTTTTCACATTCAAATTGATACAAACGTGTTTAGTACCAGTGGAGTTTAAGGCACGTGTTCATTGAATGTAATACCTTTAAAAATTACTTCATATCAAATGAAATTTAGTATATCTTGACAGTTTTTTCGTTGATTGTTCATTCGCGAAGATTTCACGTTGACATCTACAAATTAAGCATAATCAAAGTTTTTATTCCAAAGTCCTTTGTTGGGTATGGACTCTGTCTTTGGCTGTAGAAAGGTTGTTGTGTTCCAAAAGTTGGTTTGCCATATGTGAAACAAAATACTGATTTTATTTTTTATTATGAAAATAACATATCAGAATCTCCCATTTGACAATACTTAACTTGGGCTCATTCGAGTATAACGATAGATAGAGAATTTAATGCATTCATTTGGCAGTTAAAAATTACTCGAATGTGTTACACTACACGGTGCTGGTAAAATCTGGTACACGAAATGTTTAATTTAATACCAATGTATGCATNTATAAGCCATCTGATAATTCATTTGGCAAGGATGAAAGGATTTGTGTTTTCAGTATTCCCTTGCATGATGACTTTCCATCCATTGACATTCCAGCCAGTAGAGCGATTCAGGCCCTCATGGGCCTCTTGTTAACTATTTATCAGAAGGTAATGTTTCTGGAATCTCATAATTCTTATATGTGATGGAAATCTTTGGACTTATACACAGGTAAGATGTCTGATTATATAAAATGTAGTTTTACTCACAACAATAAGACGACTGAAAGGTGTAGGCAAAACTTATGTCAAGGTCAAATTACAGCGATCTATTACAGATAATTTAACGTATTGTCTATGACGAGATTATGTTTCGCAAGCATTTTTGCAGGCTTGTAGAGCTAATGTTTAGTTACGTCAAAAAAATCCATATTGAATTATTTTATTTCATTCCTCTTATTTTTTTATTTGCTGCTATTGTTCTATTACTTCAAATTATTACTTCAGGTGAATATGCCAATTCCTCATGACCGTGTTTATTCACCCATGCACATCGACACTTTTCACTTGTTATTCTGATAATTACTGGATTGCATAGAATCAAAGTTCCGACCACTGCATGTGCTTTATCCACTACTATTGACAACTCAATATGTCCGTTTTAGTGTTGCATTAAAAACATTGTTCTATTACACATGAACGCATAAAGTGTACATCACAATATCAGAACGATGTCAAAACTGTGTGCCTTTTGCAACTCCGTTCCCAATATGGAAAGAATATACAACTATTTCAACACATTTTTAATTTAGACTTTGATAGCACATTTTGACTGATACCATGTGTTATTTCTTCTTTTCAAAGGTATTACATAAACATTATCAACTGCAATAATAAACAATACCATATATAATAGTTAACAAAATTATACAACAGACTACTCCACTAAGTTCTGGAAGTGAACATCTATTTAGTATAAAAGCCGCCACGCCTTAAACCCCTCCCAAAAAACCATAAAAATATATAATAAACAATAATAAATTGCAAGCATTAATTATCTCCATATAAAAGGCAATAGGTGGATCGAATTCGTAAATTTATACTTAAAATAATAATCTGTTCTGTCATACAAGTACATTAACTGTAAAGTACAGTAGATGTCCACGTTTACATAACATCATCTTATTTTATTTCTTCTTATGACAATTTCATTCATTCATTATTAATTTTTTGAAAGCAAGTTAAAATGGGTATATAATTGGCACTTATCTAAATGTTGAAATGAGTGTACTCATTCAAAAAAGGTGCTGTGTTATAACTATATTCGGTCATATTTCATTATATATTGTCTGCTATTATTGGATCTTTGTTCTTTACAGTACTATGCACATGTACCAATGATGGGATATGTTTATTGCTTGCTAATGATGGGCAATGTTGCCGCTACCAATGTTAATAAGGAGGTGTATTGTTGATGCTTGCCATGAGGGGCCGTTTTCTTGATGCTTGAATCTCCACACATTTCTAAAATATTCCCTTGATTGCATGTAGATTTATACTTAAACAAGTATCGTTGAAAACGATGGATGCTCCCCTTATGATGGCGCTATGAGAAACTGTAATCAAAGTGTGACCTTGAGAAAATCTATTATTTGCCTTGGTGACCTTGACCACAGTCACCTCAAACCTCACCGAAAGGTAGAAGTCCATGCAAGGTACCTACATGCCAAATATGTAAGAGATCGGTAAAATATTGAGGGCGCTATGAGAAACTGTAACTAAAGTGTGACGGAAAGTGTGACGGAAGGAAGGTAATAATGAAGGAAGGACAAACTGGCAACTACATGCTTCACCGAAAAATTTGGGGAGCATAAAAACTATGGATTTGTTTTACTTTATAAAGCAGTAAACATGTAAATACACATAAAATGGTATAACGCGTTTGAACTTATTTAACACTTAAAAACATTCCATTGTAGGTGTAGCAAAATTCACAATGTAATGATAAATATATGAACAGTACACTGACGCTAATAAATGGAGACAGTTTTGAATTTCAGCCATATTCGTCTCCTTACCCAATAATGTCTCCCCACATTTTACTTGTGAAAAATCGAAAAAATGCATCAATTTAAAACAAGAATGCCTGCACTTACATAAGTTACACAGAGCGTACAAAAATTATTGACATGCAGGAACAGCATTTAATGAATTAAAACAGTGCACATATGGACATATGTTCTCTTTCGCAAGTTTTGCACAATTACTGCAAGCTTACGATAAGATCATTTATCCGTGACGATCAGACTTTTAAGCACGTGGGTAGGTAGCCTGCAACATGCCAATTCCGCGGTTTCGCTCCTGAATGTGAATACGTGACATAGTTTTTTTAATTAATTGGATATTTTTCTGGCGAAAGAGCCCATCTAGAATGATGAAATTGAAATGAAATTAGAATTAAATCGCTTTTCACCATTTCCACGTGCAAAAAGATTAAACAATACCTTCCCCACGTGCTTAAACGTCCGATCGTCACGGACGAATGATTGTATCGTAAGCTTGCACATAATTTAGTCAAATGATAACATGTACAATTTAAAATCAAAATCTTTACTCGTAACTGAGATATTCAACGTTGAAAAGTGTTGCGTTAAAAAGGCTGCAAGTGTACTACATTACACGAAAATGGTCTAACTTATTGGCTTTTCTAAGTATACAGATACTTGCAATTATTCTGAACATTTACATTTTTCATTTTTAGACTGACTTATTATAAAGGAGTAGAGGTAAATACATGGGTATATTTTTTTGTTTTAATGTAAGCAATATTATGCCACTATTAGTATGATTTGAAATCCGTAGACAGTTCATAGCTTGAATACCTAAATAGCAAAACCACTAACAGCTTCTTGTGAACAAAATAATGCCAACCCAATTAACCTCATTTCATCATCGCCTCTTCTTTGTGACAGACAGACATCTGCTGATAATGTGCACATTAAAACATAGAAAAATACCATTTACCATTAAGTATACGTTGCACAGTATAAATTTTAGTAAATCTGCAATTGAGATGTCCATCTGGTCAAAATATACTAAATAGTTTCCTTATATGTTTCAATGTAAAAGCGACAACTTTGACCGAAAATAAATACAACATTTTGCACATAGAGACCCCCATAACCATACCTTTTCTTAACGGGCATTCTTAGCTGAATCGATTTAAGCAATAAAAAAGATATGTCATGTTCAATCCAAAAAAGAATTCGACTCAAATCAAAATCGACTGTTTTTGCACCTTCTTTTTTTCTCCCGTTTTCTAGTGGATTGTAACCTTTTTCAGTGCCAATTTTTACTTTAATCTCTAACTTTCTTTTAGAGAGTACAGCCCTTCATGGCTCGATTATTTAGTATATTGTAACTATCTACGTGATACAAAAACTTTGTTTTGCAAAAATGACGTCAACAGATCAATCACGAATGCACGGTTGGCATCTTGTGGAATCCATACACATGGATAATTTAAACCCACTATATTGGTCATAAAGTATTGTCTTTGTTCGCAACACTCAGTGACTAGTTTATTTAATATATCTGGTTTCATTTCATTCTCGTTGATATATTTCATGATGTCGACGACAAAATGAGAATTATAGAGTATTGTGTGATCTAAAATACCAAAATCCAGATAATCCAAGATTTTAATAAGTTCCAACATTGGTAGTCGGAATTCTAGAGCATGAATCGCAGCAATGCGGTTGCCGTCTTTACGCCAGAACATATTAGCAAACTTTTTGAAAAGATGATAATAATTATCTTTGCCGACAACTACATAAAATTCTTCGTTAAATCTCTGACCCTTTAAACGAATCCTGGTCATAAGAAAATCCCGCGGACACAGTTCGATTGTTTCTACAGTCTTGCGTCTTGCATCTCCAAGAACAACACCGACCATGTCGCCAATAACATTATGACTGAACTTGTATTCTCCAGAATGATCCGCATATAGCAGGAAATCTTCCTGATGACTTTTTAACGAAGAGCTTATGTTCTCCATGAATTTTCGGTTAACCTCTATACCAAATATACTTGCAACATACTTAATGTGCTCTGATGCGTTTGCAGGATTTCGTACATCATCTGCTTTTATTCGACCTGTCGGTTCTGCCCAGACAATGACAAGTGCTATAAATTTATGAAACATGTCGTTGTCCTTTGCATTATACATCTGTTCGATATATGCTTTGAAGTGGGCCTCTGGGTTTTCAAAAAAACGTGCCCCATATTTAATCATGTCACTCTGAACAAACAAATTGGCACACTGTGGGAATCCAAAAACAAAGTTTTCTGTTTTGTCTATTCGACGATTTATCTGTCCCTTGGAAATCAACACGCATGCGTCAATATCAACGTGGTTTCGTAGAAGCATTTTTTCAGATGCATGTCGTTTTGCTCGCGAAAGAAGAATTTCTCTCATCTCTTTATTAGTTAAATCATTTGAAGCTAGATGAACAATATGTCCTGCTTTGTCTTGAAATATTAAAGTATTATTCAAATCATCAAGAGCCTCTTCCTTAATGTAATGTCGCGACGTAATAATAACATTCAATCGCTTTGTCTTTGCAGCTTGCTCTATTTCACGAAGATACATTTTCCATTCTAACAGCAAACTGGTGTTCAAAGCTCCAGCACCAAATATATCATCAATTATGACTGTGTTGAACATTTTCATAGACAAGTCAACTTTTCTCCAATCGGAAGCATGTGCAAGTTGCACGATGTTTTCAGGTTTTGATCTTTTCAACGCTAGATACGCCGCCATAGTTGTTTTGCCTTCGCCAGGATGTCCAGTTAATACTGTCAGATATTTTTCGTTCAACATATTGTCAGCCTGATGAAAATATTTTGTCTCGACGTAATTTTGCTTATCATTTAGATACTCTTCCAGGAACAGCAATGTATTTTCTGTGAAAATAATGTAACAAGTTAAACATTATATAATAATAACAATCAATTGAACATAAAATTATAAGTGTAAAGTCAATGGATAATTGATTTAACAAAAATACTACTACTACTACTAATAATAATAATAACAAGGGACAAAATTGTCACAAAACTAGGTTTTTAATTTCATTATTTTTTTTTCAAATTTGAACTCAAAGTGTGACCTTGACCTTGGAGATATCGACGTAATTATTTCGCGCGACACACCGTCCAATGATGGTGAACAAATGTGCTAAATGATTTTAAAATATGACAATAAATGACATAGTTATGGCCCGGACAAGCTCATTTATGGCCATTTTTTACCTTTGACCTCAAAGTGTGACCTTGACCTTGGAGATATTGACGTAATTCTTTCGNTAGCAGTAACCTCGAAGACATGTATCTGAAAGTAACAGGCAATTAGTACTACTTTAGGAATGGAAGTTTGAAAGATGCCTTCAGTGTGCAACTCATTTTAAATTCACGTCAAGGAAATCGTAACAATGCAAAAATTAAACAATTAATGATCGTATAATCAATTTGTAACACCGATTAGAATTATTCGCTAGACAATTCGCGACAACGTCGTGTAATCAATAGCTTTAAATAATATTTTATTAATATCGTTGTATTACAACACTGATATTTACAACCTTATATGTTTTTTTGTTCAACTTAACCTTAGTAAAAATTAACAACTATGTTTGTTTGATTTAGGCCCTGCTTTTGCTGAATCAAGGATAATAATAATATAACATCCTAACATTTAATCACTGTTCATAATTATTTTTATAATGCAGAAGCATGTATAATTATACAATTAGAGTAACATATGAAGTTTACACGAGACCGACTGTATACATTACTGAATGTTCACTGGCCCGACGTTATGTTTCACTAGACCTGAACAGCCAGTCTAGTAGTCATGGCGTCTGTTTCAGTACGATATGTTCAATAAAACATATGAGCCACGCTATGTGAAAAGGGGGTTTAATGCATGTGCGTAAAGTGTCGTCCAAGATTTGCATGTGCAGTCCGCACAGGCTAATCAGGCACGACACTTTCCGCCTAAACTTGATATTTGCTAAGAAGAGACTTTCTTGAAACGAATAATATCATAAAGGCGCAAAGTGTCGTCCCTTATTAGCCTGTGTGGACTGCACAGGCTTATCTGGGACGGCACTTTACGCACATGCATTTAACCCCTTTTTACAGAGCAAGGCCCATTTCTATTGTATGTAAACCGCTATGTAGCTAAGCTTACTCAAACAGGAAGATCAATTCATTAGTCTTCTACATATGTCAGTGTCAAATAAACATTATTATATATATTTAACTCAATTTTAAATAAAAATGGCATACGAAAAGGATAGAACTCGAATAACTCGATTTAATATTTCTTTTAAAAGTTAACTAGTCTATAACTAATGCTCTAAGGAGAAGTCAATGAGGGGAAGGTATCTGTTTTATAAACGTTAGACACAAGAAAAGGCCTCATATTTTCTCAGGCGGGGTAAGATAATACATATTAAATATTATATTCATAATAATAAATTAATTTGATTTTTTTTGTACGAATTAATGTGTTATCACAGTTATTATCCACAATATTTTTTTAAATTCGTTGTGTTTCGCTAAGATGATCCACAGTGNAACTTTTTTTTTAATTCGTTGTGTTTCGCTAAGATGATCCACAGTGGAAAACGCATTCTAGAATATTAAAAATAATACTAAATTAAATATACTTAATTATTCACATACTATTCTGTTTCTTATGAAATGGTTTTGGTACCTTTGACTCAGTAGTGGAAACTGTGGGTCTTTTATAATATACCGATACTGACGTTTCATATCGGAATGACGCAGTTATGAAACATGCCGCCAAGAACATTTAGTATTATACAATACACGTAGTGTAAAATATATGCTGTTTACGCCATCATGTTTGTATGTCTATTAAAACAGATACAATAATAAGTGA
>VMBQ01004059.1:0-13076 GCA_007657795.1 Dreissena rostriformis
TCCCTTGCATGATGACTTTCCATTCCATTGACAAGCCAGTAGAGCGATTCAGGCCCTCATGGGCCTCTTGTTATGATTGTCGCTTCAAAATTGAGATTGGTTGTTAGCTCACCTGAGCAGGAAGTAAATTTAAAATGATTATCTGTTGAATGTTTTTCAAATTTGATCGCAAATGGGAAATTGTTCTTTTTAGTGAAAAAAAAGGCCAGTAGTTTTATGTGATGTTTACATTTGCGCCTCGCTCTTGGAAAACAGGACATTCTAATCAGGGACAACACTTTCCACTTAGACTGGATGTTTACTAAAAGGAGACTTCCTTTAAACAAAAATACAATTAAAACGAAAAGTGCGATCCCTGATCAGCCTTTGCGGACAGCACAGGCTTATCTGGAACTTCACTTTATGCACATGCATTAAGCCCCATTTTTCCAGAACAAGGCTCATTTATTTATTGTTCGCAAGTCTCTGCAGCCAAGCCTCTCAAATATCAGCCTGTCTAAGCAGCCATACCTGCAGGTGGTGAACAACCCCCATGACCTGCACTGTATTTTCATTTTAAGGAAAAAAGCCCATAAAAGCGGAAAGTGTCGTCCCTGATTAGCCTGTGCAGACTGCATAGGCTAATCTGGGACAACACTTTACGAACATGCATTAAGCCCCGTTTTCTCTCAAATTTCAGCCTGTCTAAGCAGCCATACCTGCAGGTGGTGAACAATCCCCACGACCTGCCAGATGGCACCTGCTCCTACAAGGACTTCTCCTCCAACAACAACAACAGGTTCAGGAACCAAGACCAGGCGGTTAAGAACAGTATCCTTGAGCTTGAACTGAAGGGGACTCGCTCTGGGAAAATGGGGTTTAATGCATGTGCGTAAAGTGTGGTCCCAGATTGGCCGGTGCAGTCTGCACAGGCTTATCAGGGACGACATTTTCCGCATAGATTGGATTTGAGTTTAGAAGAGACTTATTTTAAACGAAAAATAGCATAAAAAGCGAAAAGTGTTCAGTTGCGTCTCTTAATCAGCCAGCCATTAATGAGCACATTTTGGTAATTGCCTATGAGATATCAGTTCTGTAGAATTAATGTTGTTTATATGCTCTTCTAAATTCAGAGAGGAAAGACCAGCTTTCATTAGGAAGCCTTGTCATCTTGAAGCGAAGAAAGTGTTGTTATATTGTTACATGATGAGCTTTGTTATCTGGTATGATGGGATTACCTTGATTTGTACATACCTATGGACCAGAACATATAGAATTGAAAAAAAGATCTGGTAGCTTCATAACCTGATATTTTAATACAAAACCATTTTTGGAATTGAATTTATGTGATGCCCTGAATATTGAAATCTTGTGAAAAGGTTATAGTTATTGAATTAAAGTTCATATAGATAAAATTTTGCCCACCTCTAAGCTTTGTTTTTATGCTGCATTTCCTTAACAAGTTCTCAGGAATCATTCACACTACAGAGATTCTTCACTTCTTCAACGCCCCTCCCACCATCAATGAAGATCAAATCAAACAGGTATGAACTTGCAAACCATTTGAAATACCATTTGAACATTTGTTGTAACTAACGGGTGTTTACTTTTTAGACTATAAAATGTTGAGTTGTTTAAGTTCTGTTAGGATCCATTAAATCTGAATTACTTGAACAGATATTTCATGCAAGTTAAACACTTATTTTATCATGAACATCATCATCATTTTAATTATCAATTATTAGGATTAGTATGGTGTAATTTATGCATAAAGTGAATACAGTAGAAAATAATGTTAAATGCTTAGCAGTTTTACACAATTATATAAATTTAGGTGTTTGAAGAAGCTGGAGCCAAGGTGCCGAAGAAAATTCTGCAATTTCCAGTAAAATGTGAGAATTCCATGCTTTCTATAGATGAATGGTTAATAATGTTACATATCTTGTCAATACAACATTTATATATTTAGTTGAATTAAGTTCCTTAATGAGTTTGTCTTGTTATAACTATTTTCTTTAATACAAATTTTTATGTCCACAAGTATATACTGGGGGACATGTTGTTTTTGCCCTGTCTGTCTGTTGGTTTGCGCCAACTTTAACATTGGCCATAACTTTTGCAATATTGAAGATAGCAACTTGATATTTGGCATGCATGTGTATCTCATGGAGCTGCACATTTTGAGTGGTGAAAGGTCAAGGTCATCCTTCTAGGTCAAATATATGGGTCAAAATTGCTCATGTAATGTAACTTCTGCAATATTGAAGCTAGCAATTTTATATTTGACATGCATGTGTAACTCATGGAGCTGCACATTTTCAGTGGTGAAGGGTCAAGGTCAAGTTCATCCTTCAAGGTCAAACGTCATATAGGTGGACATAGTGTTTCACAAACACATCTTGTTTCAAATTGTTATTCCACTTACTTTTTGTCCAGTGTGATACAGTTTAAAGAATGGTAGCTTGTTTTCATATACGTGATTATCAGTAAATAACTGTCATTTCATGTTTAAATCATCCCTTGAAAACCAAAAGGTCATATGAGCATATTTACATATTAAACCGATAAGCCCATATTTCTCTCAATGGATGAAAATGTATAAATTATTTTGGATTTAGCCAAACTTAAAAAATGCTAGGGGGAGGGGGGGCCTGAATATGGGCACTGTGACCTCTTTTGCAAAAAAAACAAGGATGTCATATTTGTATATTGTAAGTGACTAAATAGTGCCCTTTCAACTCAATTCTCCATTCAGAATATATTCAAAGAGGTATGTTCTTCTTTTGAAACAAGTGTGCCGCATAAAAATTGAAGGGTGGCCCACTATGCAATTCCGCTTTGCCTAATCACTTATGTACCGGTATATTATGTTTAAACTATTTTATCCTTGTTTTTGACAGCTGGCAAGAGTTCCAGTGGTCTTGCAGAGTGGGAGAGCAAGCAGGATTCTGTGGAGGCTCTGATTCTCACCAATCATGTTCCGGTTGATAATCCTGAAGGTAAAGGTGAAGTCCTTACTAATCATGTTAATGTACCGAGATCTTTTAATGATTCTAAACAAAGTATCTGCATTACTTAACATGTCATCATCTTCAAAAGTACATATACTAACGTCTCTTTGTGACTTCTACATAATGTTTGTTACCTGATATAAATAAAATATTTGAGCCCCGCTCTGGGAAAATCAAGTTTGATGCATATGCGTAACCCTTTGCATGCTGGGAAATTTGTCTTCTGCTACAATGTCGTCTGCTGAATTTCTAAAATAAGCATTTTCATCGATTTTTTTTCAAAGAATACTATCAGAGTAGCAAACAGTTTGGATCCTGATGAGACGCCACGTACTGTGGCGTCTCATCTGGATCCAAACTGTTTGCAAAGGCCTTCAAAATCCGGTTCCAGCGCTAAAAGGGTTAAACTGTCATCCCAGATTAGCCTCTGCAGTCAACACAGGCTAATAAGGGAAAATACTTTTTGCCTAGACTGGATTTTTGTTTGAATGAGAATTCCTTTAAACAAAAAATTCCATGAAAGCGGATAGTGCTGTCCCAATTGGGACGACTACGCACTTGCATTAAGCCCAGTTTTCCCAGAATGAGTCACATGCTATACTGTGTCCAAATTCTTGATTGTTTGTTGCTTATTTTCAGGAGGTGGCAGGCCATACTACATCAAACTCTGTTTCTCCCCAAGCAGCATCAGGGAAACCAACTGAGAGGCTACAAACCATACAGCATCATTTAAAGCATCAGTTATGAACAATTTTTTTAACTTTTCAGTCGAAATGATCATGGTAGTTCCTCTTTGTTTTTTGTAAACATATTTCCTGTGTATTATGTCTCTTAGTTGTAAAATAGCATGAAAGACAAAAAAAAACTTGGAACAAATAACTTGATTTATGTTGTGTCATGATTTTAAAATGTTTTGCACAGTACCAATATACTTAATTATATTTTAGTTATACTTTCTGTTGTGGAATTACTTAGTTCACTTTGGCTTATTTGTTTTATTATAGCATTTTTTAAATTGTTGAAATGTATCTGAGTTGAGTGATCTTTGAGGACTTGTGCACAAAATAATTTGTTCACTTATACCATATTGCTTAATTTGTATGTGTGAAAGCACATATATCAATATAAATTGCATTGATTTCTCCCTAAATTGTATTTGGTTATTAAATACTTCTTGAGACTTACATGTGCTTTAGAAATTGTTTGTACCTGACCTTGCATAGAAAGGGTTTTCTTTTAGTAAAACACGCTATTTGTCCCCTACCGGTTTCACCGGAGGGGACTTATGGTTTGCGCTCTGTGTGTGTGTGTCAGTGTGTCAGTCAGTCACACTTTTCTGGATCCTGCGATAACTTATAAAAGTTCTTTATATTTTTTCCTGAAACTTGAAACATGGATAGATGGCAATATGGACATTATGCACGTCATTTCATTTTGTTCCTACGTCAAAAAATTTGGTTGCTGTGGCAACAAATATAAACAATTATAATCTGACAATGGTGGAGCCGGTACGGGACATCATTGCTTGGCAATAGTCTTGTTTGATAATGATTTTAAGTTAAAAAGTTAACATTATATGTTTACAATTTAAAAACAGACCATCAGACAAGGAATAGATCTAAAAACTGAAAAAGAACATCAGGTTATACATGTATGTATCATGTGTCTAAACTCATGTTCATTTTTGTTATAAACTTTTATGGAATCTTTATTTTGGTTGTACTGTTCATCGTGAAATTATAGTGGTAAAATAAATCTCAGTTTGTCAAAGATTTGTGTTCTTATGTTTGTTCCGTACATTCAAATGATGTGTTCCTCGGTCATTTCAAACCCCTTTGTTATTTGTACCATAAGCCACACAATCTTAAAAAAGAAATAAAAGTTTTAAGCATCTGGCTTTAAGCTGGAGTTATGTGGTTATCATTTTGTCCTTCCGCCTTTCCATCTGTTTCCTGTTTCATCCTGCACCAACATCCCTTTGATAATAGATTAGTTGTTGCTTTTGAATATTCCCTATTCTACCCATATAAACCAACCACACTTTGAGCTTTGCATAATTTACAACTTAAAAAGATTCCAATGGACTTTGTATTAGTGGGCTATTTCATTGTTTTCTAGAGTATACTGCTTCATTCAGCCCCAACACCTCTTTGTTGCTGTTAACCACCCCAGCCACATCGTCATCAAGCTTCACTTCTACTTTGACCTGTTTGGACGAAAATATAATTTTAACTTTGACAGGTTCAGTAGATATAAATACTGGTATTGTGTCTTTGCATGAACACCATGTTCTAAAACTTGATACTTTCACAGTTGTTGCTCATTGCCATTGACTATCCTCACATTTGTTTCCAACCTCATTGTCCTGACCTACTGTGTACATGTATGTTGAGTATGTTAAGCAGTCCCAATGCAACAGTAGTTACCTAACTATAGGACTTTAAATAATTCCAATGGGATGAAGAATTTGGAGCCACCTACTGGGAGATGTCTTTATCAAACTCGGCGTTTTGTTTTTATCTCACCTGAGCACTGAATGCTCATGCTGAGCTATTGTGGTCAGTCTGCATTGAGCTCCATCTGTCATCAAGGTTTTTAAGGCGCTAGAGGCCATATTTTTTATCCAATCTTTATGAAACTTGGTCAGAATGTTCACCTTAACAATATCTACAATCGGTTTTAATCTAAATCATAAATGTCCAAGAAAAAATCATGTTAAAACATTGGTTCCACTTTTGACGCTACATTAATATTTATGAATTGGGTCAGAATGTTTATCTTGACAATATCTTGGCTGAGTTAAAATCTGTGTCACATGTGTCTGAAAACTAGGTCAGCATGTCATATGCTAGAAAAACCTTATAACCACTCTAGAGGCTTCATGTATTACTTCAGCTTGATGAAACTTGGTCAGAATGTTTATCTTGACAATATCAAGGGACCAAGTTTAAATCTTGGTCATGTGCATCCAAAAACTAGGTTACCAGGTTAAATCTTATTAAACCATGTAACCACTTTAGAAGCCACGTGTATGAGCCACTCTTGATGAAACTTGGTGAGAATGTTAATATTTACAATATCTTGGCCAAGTTTGAATCTGGGTTTTGTGGGGTCATAAACTAGGTCACCAGGCATTAGTGTAAACTGCTTTTTAGCAGTTGAAAACCAAAATAGATTTTCATTGATTTACTTTACAGTTTTGATTCAGAAATAACTTGGACAAATAAAAACTGAAATAAAACTACACCAATTATCTTGTTTGGAAATAATATGGTTTCCTGTACATCATGTATTATGTTAAATTACAGTTAGTGACATAGCGACATTGTTGTTTCAATAATTAATAACAGCAACCCCCACCCACCATAAAAAAAATCACCAAAATAGAAAACGGCAACAAAGTATTACCATTTTTCAATATTATTTAGGTTCCACAAGAAAGCATAAAAAACAATGAAAATGAATAAAGACAAATTGCATCACAGATTCACGTGTCTTCCTGGCTCATTTCAGATACATAGTCTTTATATTGAATGTTGCCTTTGTCAGGGTTAACTGCTGCTGAAAGCATTTCCTCCAACTCCTCTTGATTGAATGCCTCGCCTGAAAGTAGATATTGAACATAGAAATTGAAAATAGCTAACTAGAACTTTGTCACAAACATTACTGATACCCCCGAAGCCCTTTGTGAGGTATATTCAAGTGGAAATGACTCGAGAATGTGTGGACCTTTCGGCCTGAATTAAGTATCTTGCAGATCTACGCCATGTGGGGATGACATGTTTGAAGTTTTAATTAAATTGCTTGAGAAATGCGGAAGAAGTTCGCTTTACTCACTTATAGCATTTTATGCGGACAAACCTACTGACATATTTATTCCAATATACCCCACTCCCAAGTGTTAAGCTCGATACTCTAGTACCTTATATAGAATTGGATAGCAGATAAAACAGTTTGATGCTTCAGGCGCGAATTGTGCCATTTGAATGGTTCTTTGTACCTTCTTCAGTCATATATTTTGTTAGTTCTTCCACTGTGAGAAAACCCTTTCCTTCTGTGTCAAGAACTTGAAATGCTCGCAATATCTGGTCATCTGGTGTTGGCTTGTACCTATAGCAAAAAACTGGTAATGTTAAATGAATTTGCTACAACATGATGGAAATCGAATATTCTTATCAAAATAGAAGTAATTACCGGTATCTATTAAATTGGCATATGACCAACATTCTCCACCATGTATTGGCATTGTTACATTTCATAAAATGTAGAAATTTGAAGAGAAATTGCAATCCGGAAGGGGCCCTCTTCCAGTCCCACATTGAATGACAAAAACACAGGATGAGGTTATTATTTCAATTATTTAAAAACTCCTCAAACATAATACTGGGATTTGTAGTAATTTGTACATAATGCATTCAATCTCTTTATAAAGTAAATTTGTGTCAGAAAAAAAATATATTAATTCACACAAAAGCTGGCATATGAAGAGCAAGAAGAAATTTACCTTCTTTCAATGAGAACCTTCGTCATCATGATGGAGAACTTCTCGAAGCGTATATACCCCGTAGGCTCTTCTTCTTCTATCTGAAACAGGCATAGCAGGATGAATAGAGAGTATTAGGTTAGTGTCTTTATGAACTTGAATTCATCTGACAAAATGAAGAAAGGTTAATATAAAAATGATTGTTGGCATGTTAGACAATACAGCAAAACACAGTGCAGTGTCCTAATGTTAACTTTTTAATAGTATTTTTAAGACGTTATTAAAAATTCCAAAATATGAATCTAAATTTCAATTTACTAGTACATACAAATGTACTTGTCATACATGGACTTTGTTGATCAATGATGGGTTTATATTCTAGTAGTTAACAAGCAATAGCACATGGTTGCATAATCGGATAGTTCCACAGTAAACCCTTTGACAAATAAATCGAAAAAACAAATAATAAGACAAAACCAGATTTCTGTATAGTGGTAACTTACTCAAGCCGCAGGATTCTATGGCAATCAAAGCTTGAAAAGAAGAGAAAAAATATGCCTCCTACAAAACTCTAACCTATGACATCCAGATCAAGTTTGACCAGCTATCTTAAAGTTTGGGCTCAGCTAAAGTGCCACTTACATTCGATTATGTGTACTGTATGACCCATAAGAATTGGTATTATATGCTTTATTCATACCTGACCAACAACAGAATGTGTGTAAGTTACCTCATGCAACATGTCGTGAAGTTCAGCCTCACTTGGAACGCAGCCCAATGATCGGATGATGGTTCCCACCTCTCTGCAAATGAAACAGGAAGTAATATCACATTTATAAGAACACAAAAGTCTTGTAAGCTGAAGTCCTACACAAAGAAATAAAAATAAATGCATTCATTATGTTACCGGTATGTGTAATATAATGCAAAATATTTATATTTCAGAAGAGTAAAGTGAATTAAAAATTACTCACACATTTGTCATTTATTAAATAACAACATTGATTATATGGTTAAACTTATATATATATATAATATTGTATATGTCGTTTAAATAGCTAGATTATCAATTACAAATTGTATACATAGTTTTTGCTCACATAAAACATGTTTTATGATTCTGAAAAAGGATGCATACAAATAAAAAATGAACACATTTAATTCGGTGCAAAAGAACCTTTTCTAGGGAAAACATTAAATTGATACAATGTGAAATAATGTGACAAACATAATGAGTAATTTATTAGTATATTGTTTGATTTTGAATGAGGTAGGTAATCTGGTAAAAGTTTGCATTTGTTCACTTACCGAACATCCACTGTTTTATTGGATTCATGGTCAAACAGATCAAATGCTTCTGTGATTTTTTTATGAATATCGGCCACTAAGGAATCTGAAAAATAACACTTGCACTGAAGCATTCAATCTATAACATGTGCCATATACAGCAATGATGCTGTGCATTAATGTTTGCATTGCACTAACACAAAATCAAGTTTATGGTACATTTTGCAAAGTTTATGGGGTCTTTCTGTGGGTGAGGCTGATTTATGTGTGGAAGAGAGCGTGTCTCAGCACTCCTACCTCATTCATTTTTTTTAAGACTTACACAAGTATTCAAATTTGGTGTGGTCTTGTGCTATGGGGGCACGATAAAGAAGGCTGAGGAAACCCCACCTGCCCTTTATGGTGAGCACCAACCATACAGGGAGTTGGACATGAACTTTGATTACCAAAGTGAGAAATGCGTATACCAACCACTGCTATAGCTGGACAGCTAGTCTATGATTTATGAAAACATTCACCTGTCTGGACAGCTGGGTAAATAAGCTATTGAAGTTTGTTTACACAGTTTCTATACAATTTTGAATGTTTACATGTATATATGTACATGTATATATAACAATATTTAATTTCCAGATCATAAATTTAATGTTTTCAGAACCTTTGATGTGAATGAGGTTGTATACAATATATACAAATATAACGTGGCTGTAAAATGAAGTTACATCAATGGGTTCAGAAGTAAACTTGGTCAAGCTCCCAAATGTGTCTCTGGTGAAGAGAGCATGTGTATGGGATTGAGCTCAAAGGAGCTGGAGAAGTGAGAAGATCTCCACTAAGCATGATGAGCTGAACATTTCTTCAAGGGCTCAGGGTTCCAAAAAAAAATAAAGAGGGGAGGCGTGTTGTGAAAATAGCCACTTCGACAGCTCAGTTCTTCTTGAATGCTTTGAGCTTTTATGAGTACATATGTCATACATGCCATAAATTTTCAGACCGATTCCGGGACATTGTGCTCAATTTTCCGGGACTTTTGTCGATTTTCCGGGACATGTATACATATAGCGATATATGTAGTCCTATATGCATTTTTGGTACACATTTTTTCGCGATGTCCAATTTGTTAAATTACTCATGTAACTTACCTGGAATAAACAAATTTAACATCCATAAGATCAGTGCACAAAAAATCATTATTTTAACAAGAAGAATAAATAAGAATTAATATCGTAAATTGCTAAGTCTGGAAACCTATTCGAAATACTCAAGATATATTAACGTCAAATTAAACATTACTACTTCCGTTATTAGATACAAGCCACGTGTTNATTTCCGGGACTCCGGGACAGGGTATGCATTTCCGGGACTTTCCCGGACGATCCGGGACGTATGGCATGTATGACATACGTACAGCTCTTAGAGACCCAGAGAGTTAATATCTGGGAATTGGATTATTGCAACTACAGACAGCCTTGTTGTTGATCTAGCTTTTCAGTGATTGAGTTAAAGTGTACTGACTGCGTTGTGAAGTTAAGCAACTTCAGCTATGGTTACTGACTGGGTAAGGGCAAGTTATATCATGGCTTAATTAATGAAAGGTATTTCTGCAAATTATATGGTTGACCAGCGGCAGTGGAAACCATTTAGGTAATTTGAATTGAAAGCCTTGTTCGCATTAAATGCTTATTAAAAATATCCATAAACACAAATTTAAATATCAATCACAGCAATATCTATTTTTAACTCTAATTATAAAAATGTTGCATTCTTTCTTCATCTGCAACTTGCAAGATATGAACTGTGACAAGTCTAATTTAGTCACAAGGTGAATATCAATATGTAGCTTCAATTGTAACATTTTAAAACTCTTTTCGTCGACTCTATTTTCAAACTTATTTTAATAAAAAATGAAGAGTTCGCTGCAGAATGTCATATTCTTGTTAGGAGTGCAATAATATCATTAAATATCCTACCAGCATTGTCTTTTTCTTCAGTTCCAGCCATGTTGTTTACATTCGTTGCTATATAACGCCAAGCGTCTAACGAGTACCTGTCAATCGCTCCAAAGACAATGATACTTCCGGTTTACTTCCTGCATTAAAAGTGAAAGTTTGCCGGCTAAGAAATGGTAAAAATGCTGCCTGACTGCAGCGATTTTCTTAGTTTTTAAGATTGAAACCAAAAACACATTTAAACGTATAATTGTATTCATTTTAAAAGTTTAGTGCTTGTTAAACGAACAAAATAAAATGCTAAACTGCCTTAAACAAAAAACGCCCACTGCAAAAATTATCTGCTTAGTTTCAGTTTAGGATGGAAACCGGTAACCGTGGTTAAATTTTCGGATAATAGGCATTTATCAAAGATTGATTGTAACTTATATATGCATTTTTTTATCCACATTCCAGATAAGTTTAAATCCGGAAACAATTTTTAACACTGGCAATGCCATAATGGGATATTGAAACATGCTTCTCCAACTACAAAAGTTATACAGAGTGAAATATCTCTCCATCTCAATTTAATGACAGTACACTTATGATAGTTTGGTGATAGAATAGACCAAGAAAATGTTACAAGCTGACCAAAATAAAACAGAGCTAGCCTGGTTCAATATTCACAAGTTCAAGGCTTGCATGCTGTCACTAATTTCAACCTCTTCAATTTGATTCCAAAGTGACTTAACCTGTACATACAGCATTTTTTTGCCACTTTCTCAGTTAATGGTTGAATACAAAGTCCTACATAAATACACTGTGTGGGTTATTTCTTGAACACCTTAAACAATCATATATGTTGCGCTTATTGAACTTCATCTCTCCATCATTGAAATTCTCTGTTGCCACTGTATCATAACAGGCTCAGAACGTCCAGATTTGTGAAATAAGCAGCGATGTGAAAGACAGACTGAAGAAGATGAGATTCCGCAAAGAAAAGAATATTGCTGCCCTCTTGTGTATGAATATTTGTTTAGTATGGTAATTAATAGGTAATACATTGTGTACTGGTGTATAGGATTTTAATTATTACAGTTTTTTGTGTGATGGAAAAAGTTAGAGATAAAGTTTGTAATGCTATTATAGGTTGGCAGTACTATGCACATAGCATAATTATGGCATACATGATTACTTTACATTAAGTGTTGCTGAGGTTGTAGGTTAAATATTAATCATTGTACAAGTTTCATATAAAATGTATGTTGTTTTTCTCACTCTTTATGCCCCCGGTAGGGTGGCATATAGTGATCCCACTGTCCGTCTGTCCTTCTGAAATTCCGTCACACTTGCGTTTAGGTTTCGAAAAATGGTCATAACTTTTGCAATATTGATCATAGAAACTTGATATTTGGCATGCATGTGTATCTCATGGAGCTGCACATTTTGAGTGGTGAAAGGTCAAGGTCATCTTTCAAGGTCAAAGGTAAAATTTTTATAAAAAATCAAAGCGGCGCAGTAGGGGGCATTGTGTTTCTGACAAACACATCTCTTGTTATATTTCATTTTGAATACATTACATTTTTTTCTCTTCTGAATAACTGATAAAAGTATTGTTTTGTTCATTCAGGCTGTCATTAAAAGTCATCTGTACTCTTCTCCATTTATTTTTTTCGAAGGACATTAAAACTTATCAACATTATATTTCTTATTTCAGTGAAAGTGGACACTACCAGTATGACTGTAATACTAGATGAAGAATATGAGGTCAGTTGATCATAGTTATCTTTTGAACTTTATAATATCTTAATAAAACATTTAATTAACATTAAAAGTGATATTAGACGCATTTTTCAATGTTGAATTGAGCTGAAAAGAATTAACAGGTCAAAAGAGTTAGTTAAAATGTGGTAACTGACCAATTATCTGCAACTGATCTTGCTACCAGTTGTTTATAAAAAAATATATATTCGATATTTTACATGACTGTCCCAGTCCTCTAAGCCGAGCGGAACTGTCTTTTTATTAGGATCGGAGTTAGTGTTTGTGTGTTGTATGATAGATATCGTTGCAGGAAACTAAAATGATCCGTAAAACAAAATTGTGTCTTTGTGTCGTATGAACGAGTCTGCACTAAAACTAAATTTAGATTCACATCGTACATCGAATCATTTCTTTTGTCAGTTGTCAAAACGAAAGTACGGTTGATATTCAAATGCATTATCTTTCTCTTTCCGGGATATTGTTTTAGTTTGTTGATGCTGCATTAACAAATATAAGTGTATATGAAGTGAAAACACCAAAAATAAACAACGGTTGCGATAGACACCTATATACTGTTAGATGCGTCTAATATCACTTTAACAGTGATTGTATTTTTATCAT
>VMBQ01004059.1:17219-91249 GCA_007657795.1 Dreissena rostriformis
CTAGGTCATAGGGTCAATAAGTGCATTTTCAAAGGGGCCGCTTTGTCGTGTCCGGACTCTAATTCAAATTGTATTCATCCGATCTTCACCAAACTTGGTCAGCAGTTGCATCTAGTTGATATCTAGGCCAAGTTCGAATATGGGTCATGCCGGGTCAAAAACTAGGTCATAGGGTCAATAAGTGCATTTTCAAAGGGGCCACTTTGTCCGGACTCTATTTCAAATTGTATTCATCCGATCTTCACCAAACTTGGTCAGCAGTTGCATCTAGTTGATATATAGGCCAAGTTCGAATATGGGTCATGCCGGGTCAAAAACTAGGTCATAGGGTCAATTAGTGCATTTTCAACGGCGCCACTTTGTCCGGACTCTAATTCAAATAGTTTTCATCCGATCTTCACCAAACTTGCTCAGAAGTTGAGTCTAGACAATATCTAGGCCAAGTTGGAATATGGGTCATGCCGGGTCAAAAACTAGGTCATGGGGTCACTTAGTGCATTTCAAGGATTTCATGGTGTCCGCTCTCTAAATGAAGTAGTTTTCACCCGATCTTCACCAAATTTGGTCAAAAGTTGTGTCTATATGATATGTAGGTCAGGTTTAAATATGGGTCATGCCGGGTCAAAAACTAGGTCACGAGGTTACTTAGTGCATTTCAAGCATTTAGCATGGTGTCCGCTCTCTAATTGAAGTAGTTTTCATCTGATCTTCACCTAATTTGGTTACAAGTTGTGTCTAGATGATATGTAGGTCAAGTTCGAATATGGGTCATGCCCGGTCAAAAACGAGGTCACATGGTGCATTTAAAGCATTTAGCATGGTGTCCGCTCTCTAATTGAAGTAGTTTTCATCTGATCTTCACCAAATTTAGTCAGATGTTACATCTAAATGATATCTAGGTCAAGTTCAAATATGGGTCATGCCAAGTCAATAACTAGGTCTTGAGGTCACTTAGTGCATTTCAAGCATTGAGCATGGTGTCCAAAACCTTCGAACGGGCGTATCTTGTGACAGTTTGGCACTCTTGTTGTCATTAAAATGCTGTACAACTACGGGCATTTTTGTCTGCTTTTAACGGTTGCATTCAGTTTCGTTAAGTTTTTTGTGTTCATGGATTTTTATTTTTTGTTGACATTATATTATATAAATGATAACTTCCCATGTTAAGTCTTTTCCATGTTTACGTTTTTTTTTCAATGTCAAAACAATCAGGAAGGTATGTTCGAAGACTTGAAAAATGAAAATACTGATAAACTAATTGTTTTATTATCATAATAACAATAATCAGGAAATTATAAAAAAAAATCATTACCATTTTGTATTACATTTTCTTGCTTAATTAAATTGTGAGCCCAGATTCAATGAATCATATTATTTTACTCCATTGTATAAACTTACACCTCAGTTTGTGTGATATTTTTATCATTCTTTTGGTTGTTGATTTCTATGGTAATGCATTCCAAAATGTTTCCCAAAACACATGCCATATGTACATTAAATTATGGCAATTAATCCATTCAAAATTAAACTAGATAAGAAAAATTAAAAAATTTGGTGGTGTAATACTAATAAATTAAAAATAACTGCATTTGATTTTAACCCATGCACTAGCACTTGCACTTATGTTAAGATTTTGTTCAGAAGAGGTCAAATTTGTTCTGTACTACTTTTTTTTTAACCCTTTGAGCGCTGGAACCGAATTTTGAAGGCCTTTGCAAACAGTTTGGATCCAGATGAGACGCCACAAAACGTGGCGTCTCATCAGGATCCAAACTGTTTGCTATTCTGATAGTATTGTTTGAAAAAAAATCGAAGAAAATGCTAATTTTAGAAATTCAGCAGACGACATTTTAGCAGACGACAAATTTCCCAGCATGCAAAGGGTTAACAGAACAGTACTTATATGTTTCATTTTTCCTCAGATGATGCTAAGTAGTTGATCTGCAACTGATTCCAAAGATTCAACCTATATATTTGTGTCGTTTTCTGAGAAATCTGGGCAAAATGCTTGTGCGTAAATTGTCAACCCAGATTAGCCTGTGAGGTCCGCACAGGCTAATCAGGGACGACAATATCCGCTTTTATGGAATTTTTCGTTTAAATGATGTCTCTTCTTAGCGAAAATCCAGTTTAGGCAGAAAGTGTCGTCCCGGATTAGCCTGTGCGGACTGCACAGGCTAATCTGGAATGACACTTTACGCACAAGCATTTTGCCCAGTTTTCTCAGAACACGCCACATTTGTTATTAGGACACATTGTCTATGTATTTTGTAGTGGAACAGATAACAGTATTTATAACTGATCTACAATAATGGTGCTCTTATTGTAAATTGCAAATATATATAAAGAACTCTGAGGTACCATAATATGAAGTATTATATTAATTTTCCTTGTACTGCAACCAGTTAATTTTATCTCTAGTATTCACATATACATTGGATATTTAATCACCCATATGATGTATACTATTCTCTTTTGTCTTATTGTGCTCAAATAGCCTTTAGAGTTTTAGTTTTCCGGCTTACAAATCCATTGATTTGTATTACTCAATATGCATAACATTCTGTGTATACATCTTTTTGCGCCAACATTAATTTCCGATTGGGACCATTGATTATTGTATTGCACCTTTTTGGTGTCCCATATATTTTCGATATGTTGATTTTATGAGTGCAATGTTTTTAATCAATAAAGTAAAGAATCAATTTGATGTGAGTCATTTTACGAATAATTAAATTGTGTTGTATTGTTATGGTATTATTCAACAACCAAATATGCAGCAAATTTTTCTCTGTTACATCTTTACATGTAAATTGTATAACGGAAACACCAGTTTCTCATGCAACCCTCAGGATATTTATGGATGCTCATTAATGAAATGTTAAATGAATGAAGTTAAAGATGTAAAGTTAATATATATTAACTGAATGTTGGAATTGTTCCTTAAGTGACTTTTCCTGCTTAACTAACAAACAATTGACAATGATCGAATCCTTTGGACATTTTAAACTCACCATGGTTAGGGAGACTACCGTGAAGGGTTGCTGAACTCATCAATGTTATTATCTCCCTTTGAGTTACAACTTATTGATTTTCAATACGTTAAACACTTCGAAAAAGGAATGTATTTTCCCAATTTTGCTGTATTCACAACACTTGTTATGATTCTTCATTATTTTGGGCATTGAAACGTTTGTCTTTATTTCATGTACTAAGTTTGGCGAAAAAAAAACTCGCGTTCAGAAATCAGTGTCTGAAAAAAAATTCAATAAGACTATGGCGACTAATGACATTTTTACTTTGTAGAGGAAGCTGTTCTTTGGTGCATTTATTGACAATAAGATCTTGCCTAAAATAGTGCTTCGCTAAACACATAAATTGCCAGAGTCGGGTTGCAGTTATTCGCAACGAAGATTTAAACGGTGGTCTGTAAATGACATACATGTATATTTTTTGTATGCAGTATTTATATGTGAAATAGGTAAAAACTAGTTAGCACAGAGAATACCAATTTCGCCCGTCCGGTCTATTAGATCAGTTTCAATATTGTAGTGCATGAGTGGTCGCGTGGGTTCTCAGTGATTAGCGTGGACCGATACGTCCTTACGTGGGGGATTAGACAAGTTGACTCAGCCTTCCAGGTATACAGTGGTTGGCAACCTCGCGTTGGTCACTTAATTCTTGGCGACCCGCTTATAATGGTTACTTTCCTGTAAAGAGTTCTTACCTCGGTGTGTTAATCATAGTGTGAATTAGTACCCCAAGTATGCATTTTTAAGGATACGTGCATCACAGGGTCTAATTGTGGAAATGTCTACAGAATGTCTGTTTCTTCCGGTTAAATCACTTAAACCAACGTGCGTACGAGAGTGAATGGGCATGGTGCACATTACATCCAAATCGTGAAGAAAAATTGATCTTGCTGTGTTAGTAACTCACCTGAGCACAACGCGTTCCTTGTTAGCTAGTGGGAAACCGTGATGTCCGTCGTGCGTGCGTCCATTGGGCAACTTCATTTCAAACGACATATTCTGAACCGCTGGGAAAATTTTGACGAAACGTCATAGGAATGTTGCCTAGCTGTTACTCTGGGAGTTTTCAAGACCGTTGATTGTTTTGTTGACGGAGCTCTAAAAGAGTTTTTTTTAAACGAAAACTAAAAATATTCTCGTATTGCGACCCTCTAAAACTTGTGTTCAAATAATACTCCGAAGTCCAAACTTTCCACACCAAGATTGTCACCAGTTTAATATACCGTAGACTTAAATGTGGCGTGTTCTGAGAAAACTGGGCAAAATGCTTGTGCGTAAAGTGTCATCCCAGATTAGCCTGTGCAGTCCGCACAGGCTAATCCGGGACGACACTTTCCGCCTAAACTAGATATTCGCTAAGAAGAGACATCATGCAAACGAAAAATTCCATAAAAGCGGAAATTGTCGTCCCTGATTAGCCTGTGCGGATTGCACAGGCTAATCTGGGATGACAATTTACGCAAAAGCATTTTTCCCAGTTTGCTCATAACACGACAATTTCCCATTCTTGTCTGAAACCGCAAAGCCCAGGGCTTTCATGTTTGGGGTGTAGCTTCATCTAAAGGTCCTATACAAAGTTTGTTTACATAATGCCCCTGGGGTTAAAAGTGGCCTTTTCCCGGTGATCGCCAGTTTTTCATTTTAACTTATATAGGGCAACCTTAAAGTGACCTTTTCACAGATTTTGGCATGTATTGAAGTTTGTCATTAAATGCTTTAAATTGATAAATGTAATCATTGGAACTAAAAAGATCCAGTAAAAACAAGAATAAAATTAAAGAAAGAAAAAAGTAATCCGCAACTGGGCTCGAACCACTGACCCCTGGAGTAAAAGTCTAACGCTAAGACCACTCGGCCATCCGTGCTCTGGTATGAAACCGCAAAGCCCATGCTTCGCGGTATGTAGCATCGTCTCAAATCAATAACCGTCAAGTATTAGGTATGTTTATTTTACTTATTTGGTACTAATTGGGGGACGCATTCCTTTCACAACTGCCAAAACCAATTACATGTATTGTCATTAAACTCGCCATTAAATTCAATTGTCATCGTGGACAAAGCAAATAATGACTAACTTAGTTTTTAAGTGCCTTGTGAAAAGAAAAATCACATAGACCAAAGGTCAGTGTTTGGTTTTGTGAAATGATTGAAAGGCTGATTGTTCCGGTCTTTGACTTTGAAATTGAATATATGGGTGTGTTAATTCTTAACGGACTAATGGCAACCAGTTTTGAAAGCATATTCCATTCACAAACTTAAGTGTGGTCTGACTTCAAGGATTCATTGACTTACTTGCCACGCAAAACATTTACCCCACATCGGATAACTAAATAACAAATACTCCTCCACCTTCGGAGTACTGCTTAACCCTGAAATTAATCCCAGACGTAATATTCTTATAATAAAGAAATGAACCCACATCGAACTCATTTGATCCGCATTCTGAAAAAAAATGTGTTTAAAATATGTGCGTAAAGTGGCGTCCCAGATTAGCTTGTGTAGTCCGCACAGGATTGCGTAGGCTAATCTGAGCGACACTTTACGCACATTCATTAAGCCCAGTTTTCCCAGCACGATGCTCATTTACATATCAACGATTGGCTCCCTCACACATTTGAGTGCCCTAGCGGTGGGTAGAACCAGTATTAAATCTCAAGTGATTATAACGTTCTTAACGCATGTAGCTTTTGTAGTTTTTTTGTTAAGATTGTCATATAAGTATATATTCTAAGAACCGGTGTATGAACGCAACCGACTTACCGGTACTGATTTATAACGTAGTTATCAAGGGGACAATGGCAAGCAGAACGTCGGTTTTAATGTTTTTTTCTGTGTAGAACTATTAACGTGTACATCTCTCGTAAAGGTCATTTGAACTCTCACCGAATGGGGGACCGGAATTACAAACTTTAATCTAAAGACGTTTATAATTACAGTTAATTTTAATAACATTACTGCCAGTACATTTTAAAAGTTCTCATGCTTATACGTTATAACCATTTGAAAGGGACTGTCCAACAGACGAAGCGTCGCACGACGCGAAACGATATTTTGGGAAACTACCAGGATTGCTTATATAGCTAAAAAATACATCCGGTTCAAACATGAGCGTGGATGGTCGAGTGGTCTAGGCGGGTAGCTTTTTACTCCAGGAATCCAGGGGTCAGTGGTTCGAGCACTGTTGAGGGTTACTTTTTTCCTTTTTTTAAATTGTATTCTTGTTTTTTTTTTACTGGAAATTTTTAGTTCAAATGTTAAAATTTATCAATATAAAGCATTTAAAGCATTTAATGACAAGCTTCAATACATGCCAAAATCTGTTGGACGGCCCCTTTAAGCCACGTTGTCAATTTAGTTTTCCGTGGTAAGCACTTTCACTAGTTGTGACCATAGACGCGCCCATATCTATCATGAGTAAATACATGAAATAATGTCTAAACAACTACGGAAATTATGTTTTGTTATTGATGGATGAAGTGTTCGGGAAATAACATGATATTCCTCGTTGAAGTTGCTTTAAGTATACTGGTATGTGATTGCATCAATAAAATGAGATTCTTCAAAACAATAATGTATTGTACCCTGTATGTATACACAGTAATGGATGACGATTCTTACTACAATAAATCTATGAGTATAGTGTCCCAGATAAGCCTGTCCGCTTTTATGGAATTTTTCGTTTAAAGGAAGTCTCTCCTAAACAACTTCCAGTCTGGGCGGAAAGTGTTGTCCCTGATTAGCCGGTGCGGACTGCACAGGCTAATCTGGGACGACACTTTACACACACGCATAAAACCCTGTTTTTCTAGAGCGCGGCTAATATAATCTGTGCATGACAAATGCGATCATCTTCACGAGCTTGGAGGCTATGTAGTATGTACCATGATAGATATTCAGCAGAATTCAAGTTTTAAACAATCAACATTACGGAGTGTTCCAGAATCGACAATATACTAATATTCATTCCAACAACATTTCGTGTGTGATCCATACAAATGCATTGCACTGATACGGAGCCATCATATTTGTAAAATACTTCTAACCCAACTTGCAGACATCATATATAATGTTTTCGTCACGTACCATTCCTTCATTCACATAATTATTTTTGAAATTCTCAGGCTGTGCAATAACCGCAATTTTCCAAATTACTTGACCTCAAAATGCATAGACCTTTGAATGAATGAATACTTTTATAAGTGGACGTATCCGCCTTTTTGCGCCGACAAGTCTCCCGAGTATATCGTGCGCCAGCATATGCAAGTTGGATAACTGATTTTGGTATCAACGACTAACAAGACATGCTCGTATTATTTGAACTTGATCCTGTTTCACCCATGCAATTTCAATTTTTATTGAGTATTCATACAAATCACAATACCGCTTACCCGAAAAAAATCTTCGTCGAAACAGACAGTGTATATTCCGTTGTCACTTAATTATATATACCGTGGGAGACCTGTATAAAAGATCGTGTAAATTAATATTGATGAGCAAACTAATTAATGGCCAATTAAGGTATACTACTTGTTAGAAAACTTATCGAAAACAGTCTTAAACGCAACGGTCATTCAATTGAATAATTTCAAGACGATACAGCTAACACCTCCTGCATGTAACCGTTTAAATAACTCGTCGTACCAGCGGTTGAATTTCCATGCAGGATTCGACACGGAACACATGACATGTCTTCTCAATTATTAATTCATGAATACGAAATTTTGGTAACCAAATCTCGCAACCAGCATAATTTATTACATAGAGCGTGGGTTCCGACGATGGCGTAAATTTACCACAGCTCTGTACGCTACTGTCTGTAATAAGGTTGACATATTGACATAAGCTTTCTTGTCCGAGATACTGTTGCGCCGGCGAACTTAAATGAGGACTATATAAAGATGTTTCGGAAATTAGCCATAATAAGACTATCCAATCAAACTCCGTCTTCATTATACTTCCTCAGCCGATGTAAATACACTTATCTGGCTGTGAATTGATAGTAAAGTGTAAACTACAAAACTAATTAACGTTGGCATTTACTTTGCATCACTTAACGACACGAACAAGGCGTGTGTGCAATTCGCATATTTATTAGTACATAAGTTGAATTGTAGACTGAATCATGGAAATCGGTGTACACAACACGTGTTTGTCGTTGCATATGACTAGAGTAAAAGCGTCCGCCGTTCCGTAGATCTAACGCCAACGTGAACGTCTTTCTTTGCGATGAGCAACGTCAATCCACGTCACGTGACTTCTGCAGCGTTCTCATGAGGCGCGGGACAGGACCGGCAGCCATCTTGGAAAAATGTATGGCGATGCGTGCGCACTTTGTGAACATGCGCACAGGAGATGAAGATTCCTGGGTACGCGCCAAGTGGATATCACGTGGTATTGAAGTGTTCACGCATTCATTTGTTCTTGGACTTGTACTCTTTCACCATTTTTGCGAGCGACTCCATGGATTCGCAGATGCCATCCCCAGTTGTCGCGCATGCGCCGTGGAGGATCCAAGGTCGCGTTGACATCTGTGGCAACTGCAGGCGCTTACCAAGTTCTTTACAGTCGATGGACCCTGAAAACATAAAGCGCAAACTACATATAACCGTTCCAGATGGCATTGCCGTTAGAGAAAAACGAGCGATTTAACATATTTAATGTTTAAATTTAAACATAAATTAAGAACAGCATTTCAAGTGAAAAACATAAGTTCTGATGACAACTTCAAAAACTTAAATAGGACCAGCATGTAATAGAATCTACGTTATTTAAAGTGCCCTTTATTCATACTTATACTTATGATTATTGTCTGCAATTAACATGAAATTACATTTGTCTCGGAAGCAATAAACTGAAGTTAATAGATTCTAAGTACAGTGTATTTGGTTCATGTATTTGCATCTGTGAATGCGGTAACAACCGGTCCAAACAGTTGTTTCATCCAACCGTGTACGGCCATATTTTCACATATAATATTTTTCACATTTGTTAAAAAAATAATCTTATTCTTCACATATGCACAAATTGAGATCTTATAATATACATCTCGCAATCATATTTTTCACATTTCTGTAAAACATGTGATAGTATCCGGTACCTGTTACGAAGTAAATGCATAACTTCTCCGCAAGTATAACTTATGTTTAAGTAACTTTTAAACAAACCTCATACTATTCAATTAAGAATTTAAAAAAAAATGAGATCCTAGTCGACTCGATCAGGTGCGTGAAAACATGTGAACACTATTATCGTACTCATCAGTAACCGCTTGAAGATGTATTGAATGACAGATGGTTCCATGAACAATATTAGAGACGCTTGGCGAGCCTTACCGGGCAAGTCCTGTTTGTTGGCTATGACCACCAGCGGCACGTTCTTCATTTCCGGCGCGTCCAAAATGCGGAGCAGCTCCTCCCTGGCTTCCGGTATCCGGTCCCTGTCGGCGGAGTCCACGACGAACAGCACGCCTGAAACAACGAATATATATAATATAGAATAAAAAGACATCCGGAATTTGCAATAATTAAAAAAAAAGCAACACGCTCATCTGGGAGTGTAAACTAATTTGACCACTTGAAAGTCTTTTCAGAATCTCGTTCCATATCGACTTAAAACGTTTGAATAAAACTCATATTGGTACATAGAATATGTTAGTGTTGTTGCAGCTAGGGAGTGGATGGGTTGAACTCCGGTTTACAGCTCTTCATTTAAGCGACATTATTTAACATCGTAGTTAGCATATAAATGTCACATTTCTAACTAATGTCCTAATGGTTGTAGGGCACTTTATAAAGGCAACAAACTGAACATTTAAATAAGTCTTGACATGTGCACTTGTAGGCATCTTAGGCATGTCACACAAGCAGCCTAAGCGGTATTACAAAATAACAACAACAAACTGTAAAAATGTAATACACGCATGTTACATGTTTATACTCGGTGCGCAAGCTTTATCTCAAAACAGTATGGCTTAAACCTTACTTAAATGATCTGATTTGGTCCAGAATTTATCACAAAACATGGGCATGTAAACATAGATAAAATTAAAGCATTACACTTAAGATAAAATATTTCAAACATGAATAATGCTCAAAAGAATAATATAAGTGCCCCAGGTCCAAAACCATTTAGGCCATATGATGCGCAACAACAACGTTATCTTTGAACGTTTGCAAAAACATGCTCTTATAAAGAACACTCAACACGTGTCGACTAAAATGATGTTCCACGTTGAACATGATTGAATTTACTTCCGTGTGGTGTATAGGTCTTCTTAAGATAAGTTTTAAATGGTACTTAATTACTTTTAATTACTCTTCAAAGTTAATGAAAACTCTCATGCCATTGCATATAATGCTATTGAAATGGAGCACGTACATGCCTATTGAGTCAAGTGTTATTTGAAGTTCAATTTCGTAATAGTTGGAGTTCTCACTAAGTGGCTAAAATACGACACTATTTAACATTGCATAATTACAACTAACATAGTACTGGAACAATTACATAATAGTTTTAATAAAGGAACATGTTCAAGTAGTTACATATTTTCGAGAAAATGTAATGGTTATGTCCTCTTGTTGTCCATCCATGCACTCATACTGACCATATATAAGAAGGTCTTTGTTTTTCTCACGTATGGTACTACTTCAATAATAACTAAAGAGATTTAAGGGTTTTTGCCACATGATTATATGACAACTCACCATCAGTTCCCCTGAAGTACATCCTCCAGAGGGGCCTCATTCTCCTTACCCCCCCCCCCATATCCCAGACTGTGAGGGTGAGGTTTACTATTCACACCTACCATCAGTTCCCCCGAGGTACATCCTCCATAGGGGCCACATTCTCTCCTTACCCCCATATCCCACACTGTGAGGGTGAGGTTTACTTTTCACACTTACCATCAGGTCCCCTGATGTACATCCTCCAGAGGGGCCTCATTCTCTCCTTACCCCTCCCCCCATACCCCACACTGTGAGGGTGAGGTTTACTATTCATACTCACCATCAGTTACCCTGAGGTACATCCTCCAGAGCCTCATTCTCTCCTTACCCCCAAATCCCACACTGTGAGGGTGAGGTGACACTTACCATCAGTTCCCCTGAGGTACATCCTCCAGAGGAGACTCATTCTCTCCTGACCCCCCATATCCCACACGGTGAGGGTGAGGTTTACTATTCACACTCACCATCAGTTCCCCTGAGGTACATCCTCCAGAGGGGCCTCATTCTCTCCTTACCCCCATATCCCACACTGTGAGGGTGAGGTTTACTATTCACACTCACCATCAGTTCCCCTGAGGTTCATCCTCCATAGGGGCCTCATTCTCTCCTTACCCCCATATCCCACACTGTGAGGGTGAGGTTTACTATTCACACTCACCATCAGTTCCCCTGAGGTACATCCTCCAGAGGGGCCTCATTCTCTCCTGACCCCCATATCCCACACTGTGAGGGTGAGGTTTACTATTCACACTCACCATCAGTTCCCCTGAGGTACATCCTCCAGAGGGGCCTCATTCTCTCCTGCCCCCCATATCCCACACTGTGAGGGTGAGGTTTACTATTCACACTCACCATCAGTTCCCCTGAGGTACATCCTCCAGAGGGGCCTCATTCTCTCCTGACCCCCCATATCCCACACTGTGAGGGTGAGGCCCTTCGTGGGGGTCAGCGTCTCTACGTTGAAGCCGATGGTTGGGATCGTACTGATCGTCTCGTTCAGCTTGAACCGGTACAGGATCGTCGTCTTGCCTGAAAGGAGAATTAAATAGGCCCTAAATTAAGTCGCGTTCTGGAAAAAAACTGGGCTTAATGCATGTGCGTTAAATGTCGTCCCAAATTAGCCTGTGCAGTCCGCACAGGCTAATCAGGGACGACCGTTTTCGATTTTATGGAGTTTTTCGTAAAAAGGAAGTCTCTTCTAAACGAAAATCCAGTTAAGGTGGAAAAAGTCGTCCCTGATTAGCCCGCGAGGACTGCATTGCGCCCAGTTTTCCCAGAGCGAGACTCGATTAAGCCTAAAAATGTTCCACGTGTATTTATCCTGCTATTGGTTATAAAGACATGTATTAAACTTGCCCATTTTCCACTGAAAACACAATTTTACGCCTTAGTAAGTGTGGTTGTGGTGTAATTAACGCTCGTGCATTTGGTTTTATTCGTACATGTCAGAGTTATAAACCACCGGTCGATAAAAAAAACAATTAATACAAAATGTATTTTAATTCACGCAGTTTGCTATGTGTATGTTTCTTTCCAACGGAAGCTTCGCGGAGCAGTATTTTGAGCTAATTGCGATTAAATAATGTTGCTTTTGTATACTGTCAAGTTATCTATTTTTCAATTTTCATGTTACCGGTAATGTAAGTTCGCCCGTAATTTATTTAACTGATTATTGTTTGTCCGTTGATTCCGAAAGTGGATTGTTTCACTTTTTAAACATTTATTTGAGTCAGGAGCATCGTGTTGAGGTCAGTTATTCCTGCAGCTAATCGAGTAGGTAACAACCTGCGATAACTCGATTTAAGGGAAAAACATTACAATGGTAATTCGAGAAAGGTTAGCATATCAGTACGCATCTTTTAACGAGATATCTATTAACTTATATATATTGAAGTACTTCATTATCTGTTCTTCTCATTGACTTGAAACAGGAAATATTTAAACTGGATTTAACTATATCAGTATGCATGCACTACATTATTAATCAAAGTTTTCCTGAAAAAAGGTTCTTGTTTATCTTAGTCTTGTCGAGTAAACCCCGTTAGACTTAAAGCTTGTTTTTTGTCCTTTTGCTTCCCGTTCCGATCTGTCGTATATGTATATAAATTTACATCTTAAACGATACTTCTGCGTGTGTATTATTAGACAAGTATTTCATCGAGTTTCTTGGAGAAATTCCCCTAGTTGGCAAGTGCTACCGTTTGATATAAATATAATCAAGTTAAAGATTAAATGCACAGTTTTAAGATAACTCGTTAAACCCAATAACTACAAAAAAATAAGTGCATTTAAAAGGGCGTCCGTTCTTTTGAAATTGAATGTCGTTAATTTTAATGAAAACTATTTCGTAAAAAATGCAATAAAGCCTAGTTCTGGGAAAACTGGGCTTAATGGATATGCATAAAGTGTCGTCCAATATATGTCCGTGCAGTCCACACAGGCTAATCAGGGACGACACTTTCAGCTTTTATGAAATTTTTCGTTTAAATGAATGTGCGGACTGCTCAGGTTAATATGGGATGGCACATAACGCACGTGATTTAAACCCCGTTTTCCCAGAGCGATACTCAATTAATTACGTATGTTCGAAAGGCGTTTAAAGCGCATGAAATGATGATATAGACGCGAGGTAAGAACAGAGTAAACTTACTCGATTTACTCCAGAGAAATTGCAAGCTAACGTAATTGTACAGAAACTGTACAATAAATAATTACCCAAACTGTTAAAATTTTGCAGATTTTGATTCGGTATTTTGTACTTCTGTCGATTTTATGTCCAGAAATACGATTTTTGACATGCAACAACATGCTGTTGCGGGAATAGGATATTTATACATTGTATCTTCGTAAACATATCATTCTTTATTGATTATGATTTAATGTATCATGAACGACACATAGTGCAAATAGTTTCTAAATAGCATAGTATATATCACGTACGCATTAAGTACAATAATGTGCTCGCGAAAATGAGAATCCCGGTTCTACTAAGAGTTTTTTACTCAAGTTCAGACTGGCAGAGTTTTCTGACTAGGACAGAAATTTCATGGAGCAATTGAATTAACACAAACTTTACATAAAATGCGCCCATAATTTACCTAAAATATAGTTTGTTCATTTGTTTAAAAGATCGGTCATATCGATAAAACAACATTATGCCCCACAAAGAGTTACTTAAGTGGTATTAGCAATCGCAATAGAATGTCTTTCTTTCATTTTGGACCAACGTTTACACGTTAATTGACCACAGAGAGATCTGTCCAATCTATCAACAATATTGATTACGAACTATTGACGCATTTTGATTTCCGATTACAAATACCGATCCCCAATTTTCATTCCAACTCAAGGTTTAACCCCACGCAATAAAAGATCAGTGTTATATGATTTTAGGAGGTTATGGCAGCTATACCAAGCTGGATTAATTTTATTTCAACCCAAACCATCGGTCAAAGTCCTTGAAGAGAGGGATACCATATGTAATAATGAGTCACGTCTAGCCTAAACACAGAATCAAATTGAACAAGACCATTGTTATGACGATAAAGTACGCAATGGCGTTGCCAATATGACTTTGAAGAAAATTTGATAAATGATGATTATGATGTTGTTTATTTGTTATGGTTGATGTTGTTGTTGTTAATGATGATGATGTTGTTGTTTTTGATGTTGATGATGATAGTAATAATAATTTTGATGATGATTTTGATGTTGATGTTGATGATGATGATGATGATGATGATGATGATGATGATGATGATGATGATGATGATGATGATGATGCTGATGATGTAATTTACAAATGTATCTAACAAGATATCTATTAAATGGTTGACGAATAATCTGGAAAGCAAACATCACCTTTTTGAATGCTGTCAGCGTTTGTAATTTATTCGTCAAATGACAATTAACTTTTTATCTTGTCTCGTAAAGTTTACCGACGACCAGTTGGCTAGTGAGTCAATTTTCATACAACGAATACTTTCACTACGAGACATAAGACATGAGCCAGTTGTTTCTTCATTCAGTATTTCGTCAGTCTGTCATCCGTGGCTTACAACGAAAATGTATTCGAATTGTCGCATACTAGGTATGAAAATGTGTTTATGTCGTTAAAATTATTGCATTGTTGACGCATAATGATGCCTTTAAGTCATTAATAATGAAACAATGGACACAGGCGATGAAAGAAGTCTTTGGTTGTTTAAAATATGATTATTGCGATTAAACGTTTGCTTCGATGTTTTATAATGAATGTAACGTGTAAAGCCTCGTTATAATTGTTGTTCATCTCCATCGTACGTACATGTGCACATACTTTCTATAATTAAATGCAGGGTTCCTGTTCTTCTGTTACGCTTTCCATTTTTTGACGCTCTGTGATGCGTTGATACATTATTTTTCTTGTACTTGTATGAAGTGTTCTCGTGATGTTCCATATTCAGCGTATGTCAGTCAGTCCAATTGATGCTTCTTCTGTCGTTTACATTTGACTTTATGGGGATATTGCATAGTTTCATATGTATATTAATGGCACTGTATTTGATATTTTGTCATTCTAACTTAATGCCTTTGACAGATGGTAGGTCACCACCAGGACAAAGATGTAGGTCATGGGAATCAAGCAGAAGTCAGTTTTTTAACCAACCGACGTCAAAAAGAACGCCAACGTTCGAACCCAAGTTACTCATAGCATGGAGACAAAATAATCGATATAGCGCTCCTATATTCAACCATTCCGTATTCGCAGTCACGAACAAAAGGTAATCGTATTTCCAGATCCCATAATACTTTGCATTAATTATTGTTGCCGTGATTCATCGTTTTCATCGACAGGCAACTGCCATCATCATTATCAACAACAACAAAAAACAACAACAACAGCGGCAATAACAACAGCAGCATAATTGTTAATAGTTCAACAGTACTTATGTTAAATCGCCGTCATCTTCACAAAAATCAAATCTTGATAGCTGCAAAGCAAGCAGCTTGATAACTGTAGAACTGTAGAAAACATTCGACATAACAAAGTTAAACGCACGTGTCATAATCACTGCATATCAATTAAAACTTTCACGTATTGCAATTAATGATGTCAATGCTGGAAAAAATGCGAATTTTGTTTATTTGAAATTACAAGAACGAGGATACGTTCTTACTATATCGTTTAATGTACTGCTTCTTTCTGAATTACAGTTATAAGAAAATATGTCAGTTCTTGAAAAGAAACTCTATGTAACTGAAGAACTAACACTCCTCGAACGAATGCTTATCGTCCATTGATCAAGAGTTTTTGAAAACCTTATCCGATTATCAGGCATTTCTATTGCGCAATTATCAGTTGCAAATGAAGTTTCCACGTGCGTCTCACGCAAAGAAATTCATAGAGTGCAGAACGATACGGGCCATTCTTGTTCATGTAGAATAACATACATATTCTGTTTGAGTAATGTCCATGGGCTTATTCTAGTTCTCCACTTTTTCCCAATGGTCGTCTATGGTGCATACCGGCCCGTAAATCGCGTACCATTTGAATAGTTGTTTTTTAATTGAGTCGCGCTCTGAGAAAACGGGGCTTATTGCATGTGCGTAAAATATCGTCCCAGATTAGCCTGTGTAGTCCGCACAGGCTAATCAGGGACGACACTTACCGCCTGGACCGGATTTTCTTTTAGAAGAGACTTCCTTTTCAAAAATTGCAAAAACGGTAAGTGTCGTCCCTGATAAGCTTGTGCGGACTGCATGCATAACAGATGCATTAAGCCCCGTTTTTTTCCAGAGCGCATCGCAAATTAATAAATCGTCTGTCAGTGCGAATATATTTCTTCGGGATGTTGACGAGTCTTAGATCTGGTGCCCATTACACTGCTATCGACGCCATCATTTCAGATGAACGGCGGCCTAGTTTCAGCCTAACCCCTCAATAAAGCCCCTATCGCGCGTGCTATCTTCATCAAGTGAACGGAAGAGAGGGAAATTCGTCCAATATGTCTTCTGAGGAACCGAGGTTGGATGATTACACGCTTTGTTTCCTGCCCAAACGGGAAACGCACCGTGCAACCGTTAAAAATGAGCGTTTCATGTTTCGTGTAGATCTGTTAAGATACATCATATAACCGAAAACAAATGTTCCTATATATATATATTCACCAGATCTATTCACAGAAAGTGGGACAACATTGGGCAATATTCTTGATATAAAACCTACGCTAATTGGTAATCGCATGTTTTCACGATTCTCCAAGCTTTATGACACATTTCTCATCTTATGAGAGCAAACTGTAGTAGTTATCAATAAGAAAACATTCCCGCTTATCTAAACAACTGTTTTGTGCTGATAGATTCGCCGCCGGTTACTTGATTTCTGCCACACGATTACTCACTCATCCTCCAGCATTATTTACAGATTACTTCATCTTTTAAAGGGGCATCCAAAATCGTATACTATTGAATGATAGACATTATTTAAAATACTGCAATTGCCACAAGTGTTGCGTGGATTGTTGGGCATTGTCAGATAGACCGCGGATGGATGTTCGGTTATGATTATGACTATTACAACAACGACAATGGTACCAAACAAAGTCACAATAAAGGGGAGGCCGAAGATTCTGATGTCGGTGATTGTGATTATGGTTTTTTGCTGTTGCTTCTTTTTCTGATGATGATGCTGCCAGTGACGGTAAAAAATATACAAGTTCTTAAACTCCATGTAATCTGTGAATCAATATGGACCGTTGATTATCATTATTTATAACATAATTCAAGACTAAACATTATTAAAAATAAGCGTATTTTTATGAGCCTTGTTCTGGGAAAACCGGGCTTAATGCATGTGCGTTAAGTGTCGTCCCAGATTGGACTGCACAGGCTAATCAGGGACGACACTTTCCGCCGTAACTGGATTTTGGCTAAGTAGATGCTTCTTTTAAACGCAAAAAATACCATGAAAGCGGATTGCACATGCTAATCTGGGACGACGCTTTACGCACACGCATTAAGCCATGTCTTCCCAGTGCGTGGTTCATATAATTATACTTTACAAAGCTTCAGTTGCCATGGACACAGTTACGTTGACAGAAATTGTCTAACAAGATGATCGTAAGCCTGTGTACATACGGGCAATTTGCACATCGTTTTATGATGAAATTAGTTCTGCTCCACAGACGAATTTTTCAATACAGGTAGAGCGTTATGTTTTACCTCCGAAAATATGAGGTCTGGCGTTTTCTTTTTGTTTAGTTTTCTGTCAAACACATTCGTATGTTATGTTTTTGTTTTCTCCCAGCTGCTTCGTCAGTCTATGATTCATTCATACGAAAGAAAAGGAATCTGGTTTGATGACTATTGATATTTGGATCATTGTCAAGTTTGTGCTGTAAGACTTATATTGTAACGGGGTCATTGCATCGCTAACATCATACTCATATCTGAAACAACACGCGTACATGTATACGCGATTCACAATAACGGGGAACATTTTAAATCAAGTATTCATGTGAATATTAATATTGAATATTTGAGAAATGATAAAATCACACGCACACGATTACCAGATTAAAACTACATAAGACTTTAAAGAACCTGCCACAGACTTAATAGATTTCATCCGTGAAAAAGTTTGATAAAGCTTTCATTTATTAGGATCTTTGAGCAAATGTGTCACAATTGTAATGGCAATGTGTGTGTCATAATTGTAATGTCAATGTATGTGTTACAATTTTTATGTCAATGTATGTGTCACAATTGTAATGTCAATGTGTGTCATAATTGTTATGTCAATGTATGTGTTACAATTGTTATGTCAATGTATGTGTCACAATTGTAATGTCAATGTGTGTGTCATAATTGTTATGTCAATGTATGTGTTACAATTGTTATGTCAATGTATGTGTCCCAATTGTAATGTAAATGTATGTGTCACAAGTGTAATGTCAATGTATGTAACACAATTGTAATGTCAATGTATGTGTCACAATTGTTATGTCAATGTATGTGTCACAATTATAATATCAATGTACGTGTCACAATTGTAATGTGCATGAAAAAGATCTATCTTAATATTTAAAAAACAAACTCAATTATTAATGGGACAAAATAATATTATTAGTTATTAGAAATAGTGGTTTTCCTTAATGATAATTCTCTTCATGAATTCAAGGATTGTGTTCATCGAATGTTTTTTATTATGTTTTATCGCACTTATCGATCACTGAGTTCGATCTTTAGATGGAAAGCATTTGAATGGTTTTACATCATTTAAATACTTCACAAAACTTGAGACATACTTAAGATAGCTGAAATAAATAGACTGAAAAATTACTTGAAATGAAAATCCATTTCCAGTTTCTATACCCGATTATTGAAACGATGAGACAATCGTTTTTCTTAAGAAAAGCAACTACAAAATGTGTACATGAGACTTTACCTGCTCCAAAAAACATGTACTAGAAACTTAAACGGAGCGGAGTCGTGAATACCAGTCATCAATCTTGATCAAAATAATGAGACCGTTATTTTGTAATAAAAAAAATGAACAAAAAAATCTCTTCACAAATACCTTCCTCTAAACTTCTAAAGTACGAAAGAAGAGTACCATTCACTTGTCACATACTTAATTTAATTAAGTTACATACCAGACCAGTTACATACACCCGTTTTATCAACGGTACCTGGTCCTGGGAAAACTGACCCTAATGCATGTGCGTAAAGTGTCGCCCCAGATTAGCCTGTGCAGTCCGCACAGGCTAATCAGGGACGACACTTTCCGCCTAAACTTGATTTGACTGTATAGGCTAACCTGGGATGACACTTTAAGCACATGCATTAAGCCAAGTTTCCACGAAATACAAAAACAACAAAATTTCATCAAATACCGGAAGATTCGAACCGGAACCGGAAGTTGTCTTACCTGCTGAGTCAAGTCCAATCATGGCGATCCTAGCCGGACAGTTTTTGAAGAGTTTGCCGAGTTTCGACGCTATTCCTCCCATTACTCAAACGTTTGTTTATAATTGCGGTTACTCTCCCACAGTGAAAACTACACCTCACGGCGTGAACATGTACATGTAAATATTTACGTAATCCTCACTCAAATATGTGTTCGTTTATTAATTAATTCCGCCAAGTTTCCGTTTAAGTATACAATTAACGTGCACCAAGTGTGCGATTTGAAACAAAAATGTCGATTTTACAGGTATAAACACCGACTGACGTCGATCAACACCACACTGGCAACCAAATAATCTTAATTATAACCAGCAGCTGGATGTTCACAAATAATTCCCGCGACTTTGTTTATTTTAACTTCCTCGTATATATATTTTACACGATATTCTTATACTGCGCTACCAAAACTAGAACGCCGGTGTCTCTATCACGACCACAACGAAAAGCTGTACAACGTCGCTATTTTGATTTAACACTTTACCCAACTGCCCAATTCTGTTCCTGTATTGCTTTTTAAACTAAGCGCGGTTCTGTCTTACGCAGTAGTGAAGAATATCACATACACTCATAACTTCTAAATACTCTCTCAGTGTTAATCATCGCGTATTTATGCCTACGCTGTGAATACTTTTAATTCTCCAATATAATGCACGTATTAATTAAGTCCTGATTTCCGGTCGGAGAACTTTGGGCACTTTAAAAATGTTCGTTCATAAAATAATTGCTTACTATTAAACATACATTATTTCCTCGTTGCCGAGTGTACATGTAAATGTTCGCCTAATTTCTACATGCGTTCATGATATAATAATCTTACAAAGCACGTAACTTTGTTGTTTCAAACGAAACTTATTCGCACGTTGTCGCTCTGGTTAATATAATATTCGCGTACGTTAAGTCCGTCACTGTTTTTCCCTTCTTTTTAAACGTTTAAAAAAACGAGTTTGACACAGAAAACTCCGCGTTATTTCTCTTATCTCCACAACAACCTAGATACGGTTTGTTAAATATGTTGTACACCCTGGTTATCAAATCCGTAAATCCTTAAAGAAACAATGAGTGTTATATTTCCCGAATTTATCTTCTTCTCGCTGTGCTGACTTCGAATACACCAACTCTATTAATCTCAACTATCGCCGATCTGCATTCAGCAAGTCAAATACAGAATTTACTTCCACGCCGATATTCAATAGCTCATCGCGTTTTGTACCATCACACTTCAACATTATCGCCAAAACTTCTGTGTATCGGTTTTATTTGATTTCGAACCTCAGTGTTAAAATGATAACTTCGGTTATAATACCGACTCAAAACTAAGGTTACATACAACACTCCACTCTCCTTTATAACCGCGATGATCCACCGCTTTAAGTCGCAATCACAGTTCTTCTTCTTCTTCTTCTTCTTCTTCTTCTTCTTCTTCTTCTTCTTCTTCTTTTTCTTCTTCTTCTTCTTCTTCTTCTTCTTCTTCTATTATAATGGCTATGTTCATTACTGATACATTATGGCCACAGTTATCTGTGACCGCAAAATAAGTTTAAATCCGCAAACATAATGGTGGCGAGTTCAAGTTTAGTTGAATCTTAAAATCAAGCCTCGCTCAAATTCGTTCCGTAAATGTTTAAACACGCACGAATGAATTTGCAAGTTTAAACAGACACAGCGACAAGCAACATACCGTTCTTATGTGTGTTTTATCACCTATGTTAATATTGTATTAAAGTTTTTCGCACCACGCGGATTAAATGTTATTGTTTATAAAATGCATTCCACTATGATTAGACACAGTGGTCAATCAGAATTGTCATGTAGTACGTCCAGAAAACTGTGTTTGTTGAAACAGTGTATATTAATGTATAACATGTTTTTCGTGTTTATTTCTCTATACATTTTAATATTGTCTGATGTTTTTTTTCAACCTATGCTCAATGTGTAAATATTGTTCTTGTGTGTTGTATAACTTGTCAATATTCTCTCCATTTAAATGAAAAATAAATATATAAAATGGCGCTGTATAATATGTAGCCCCTTCAATTATGTATCTACCGATGTAATTTTGAATAATGTTTGCTCATATTGTCATGTTAATGAATGAACTGAGCTTAAAATAAATAAATTGAAACCTGAAATAAAATCTTTTTTTTGTGTGCAAAATAGCTCTTTAACAAGAACCATTAGTTATGGATAACCAATTACATTTAAAAATGTTATTTAATATTCATGGTATTGGCTGGTTGATAGACGCCTCGCTGAAATTGTGAAGAAAATACTTTGTATCCGATTTGGTTCGTGGACATGAACATTAAAATCAGATATTTTACACAAATCCCAATATTCGAACAACTTGACCCACTTGGACAAGATAACCTCCAATAATGAGAAGTCTCAAATGTTTATATTCATACCAAAGTCAGTCTTTCATTGCGCATATGATTAAGTTTCTTATCATTGTTTAAGGACTATCGGTTCTGTCACTCCAAAATTTCGAATATCAGTCTGACATTTGCACAGGTGAAGGTATAATTTACCCGCGCTCTGAGAAAACCGGGCTAAATGCATGTGCTTAAAGTGTCGTCCTAGATTAGCCTCTGCAAACCGCAAAGACCACACTTTCCGCCTAAAATGGATTTTCGTCAAGAAGAGTCTTCCTTAAAACGAAAAATATTATAAAAAACGGAAAGTGGCCTCCCTGATTAGCGTGTGCGGACTGCACAGGTTAAGCTGGGTTGACACTTTACGCACATGCACTAAAAACCCTTTTCACAGAGCGAGGCTCATTTATTAGAACGACATTTTGGTATCCAAGTCTTCGGTCGGTCAAGAAGCATAGAGTATTCGAGTGAACGTGTGTTCCGACGATTGCGCAAACTAACCATAACTCAGTACGTCACTGTTTGTAAATATGTTGACATAATGACATAGGCTTCCTTGTCCGAGATACTGTTTCTTCGGCGAACTTTAATTAGAACTCGAGACGGGTGTTTTGGAATAAGCAATAACAATACTTTCCAATCAAAATCATTTTTCAATTACTTCCGCAGCTTATGTACATACACTTACATGCCTGTTAAGAGAAAGTAAATGGTAAACTTCTCAACTAATTAACCTGCGCATTTACTGTGCTTCACTTAAAAACACGAACAAGACGTGTGTGCAATTCACATCTTTATTCGTACAATTGTTGAATCACAGAATAAAATCGTGGAAATCGGTGTACACAGCATGTGTTGGCCGTTGCATATGACTAGAATAAAGGCGTCCGCCGTTCCGTAGATTGAACGCTAACGTCTTTCTTGGCGATGAGCAACGTGAAGCCACGTCACGTGACTTCGGAAGCGTTCTCATGAGGCGCGGGGCAGGACTGGCAGCCATCTTGGAAGAGGTTATAGCGATGCGCGCGCACTTTGTGAACATGCGCGTAGGAGATGTAGATCACAGGGCATGCGCCTAGTGGATATAGAACTGTTCACGCATTCATTTGTTCTTAGACTTGTACTCTTTCACCATTTTCGCGAGCGACTCCATGGATTCGCAGATGCCCTCTCCAGTTGTCGCGCATGCGCCGTGGAGGACCCAAGGTCGCGTTGACATCTGTGGCAACTGCAGGCGCTTACCAAGTTCTTTACAGTCGATGGACCCTGAAAAGATCAAGTGCAAACTACATATAACCGTTCCGTATGACATTGTGGTACAAGAACAACGAGTCATTGAACATATTTAATGTTTACATTTGAAAATAAAATAAGAAGAGCATTTCAAGTGAAAAATATAAGGCCTGGTGACAACTTCAAAAACTTAAATAGGACCAGCATGCTATAGAATCTACTTTAATGTTTAAAGTGCCCTTTATGCATTTTAATAGTCATATGTTTATAATCAGCAATAACCATGAAATAACATTTTGCTCGGAAGTACTCAGCTACGTTTTTTACTTTTAAGTATTTAGTACCGGTATATGCATCTTTGTTTGCAGTAACATCCTGTCCAAGCTATTGTATCACCTAACCGTGTAGGATCATATCTTCACAAATAATATTTTTGACATTTGTAAAATAGCCTATTCTTAACATATGCGAAAATTAAAATCCTATAATATACATCTCACAATCATATTTTTCACATTTCTGTTAAACCTGTGATAGTATCCGGTATCTGTTACGAAGTAAATGCAAAGTCTCCTCGCGCATACCTTAAGTTTTAGTAAAAAAAACAAAAACAAATCTCACTATTCCCACTTTGAATGTGAAAAAAAAAATAGATTCTACGCGACTCGAACAGGTGCGTGAAAAAACATGTGAAAAATATTATCCCTCACATCAGTAACCGTTTGAAGATGTACGGAACGACAGATGGTTCCATGAAAACTATTGGAGACGCTCGGCAAGCCTTACCAGGCAAGTCCTGTTTGTTGGCTATGACCACCAGCGGCACGTTCTTCATTTCCGGCGCGTCCAAAATGCGGAGCAGCTCCTCCCGGGCTTCCGGTATCCGGTCCCTATCGGCGGAATCAACGACGAAAAGCACGCCTGAAAAAAAAACGAACGTAGAATAAAAAAGACATCCGGAAGTTGCAAGAATTTAGAAAATATCAAAACGCTCATATATGGGAGTTTAAACTCATTCGACCCAATTTTTATTCTTTTTGTCAGAATCTCGTTCAATATCGACTTTAACCCTTTGCATGCTGGGAAATTTGTCGTCTGCTAAAATGTTGTCTGCTAAATTTCTAAAATTAGCATTTTCTTCGATTTTTTTCCAAAAAATACTATCCGAATAGCAAACAGTTTGGATCCTGATGAGACGCCACGTTCTGTGGCCTCTCATCTGGATCCAAACTGTTTGCAAAAACCTTCAAAATCCGGTTCCAGCGCTCAAAGGGTTAAATAAGTATTTGAATGAAACTCACATTGGTAAATACAATATGTCAGTGTTATTTGCACCTACGCAGTAGATAGATTGAAAGTCGGTTTACAGCTTTTCATTTAAACGTCATTACTTAACGTCGAAGTTAACGTATAAATGTCATATATCTGACATATGTCCTAATGGCTATATGACACATTGAACAATCCCACATATGCACATTTTAACAATGTGGAAACCAGGATCTTCGTGCGCATTCAAGTCTTTACATGCGCATGTGTATGATGTTCTAGCAAGCCCCCTCCATGCCACCGTACAAGCAGTATCATCAACATTAAACTCATATTAACAGCACAGCCATTTTACTTAAAATTCCTGATCAATTTTCATTAAAAACAACACACTGTAACTAAACTATGAACACGTGAATTTAAGTTATTTGTTTTTACTCGGTGCGCATGCCTTATTTTAAGACAGAGTGGCTTAAACCCGAATTAAAATATGTGCTTTGGTCCAGAATTAATCACAAAACATGGACATGTAAAAATAGATAACCTTAAAACATTGTACTTCAAATAAAATATATAAAACATTACCCATGTCCCAAAGAACAATATAGTGCCCCAGGTCCAAAACTATTTAGGCCATCTTTTGCGCAACAAAGTTATTTTGAACGCATACACAAACTGCAAATATAGAGAACACTCGAATTGTGTCGATTAAAAGGATGTTCCGCGTTGAAAAGGGTTAAATTTTCTTCCTTGTGGTGGAGATGTCTTTTTAAGTTCAGTTTTAAATGGTACCTAAGTACTTTTCTCTCATCTTCAAAGTTACTGAATACTCGTGCAATTGCATATAATTTTATTGAAATGGAGTTAGTACTTGCATATTGAGTAAAGTGCTATTTTGAAGATCAATTTCTTTATGTAACTGCCATAAAAGGAGTTCTAACTAATAGGCAAAATTAAGGCACGTTTTAACATTGTATACTTACAACTAATTGTTGCAATTAAGGATCTTGTTCACGTTGTTGCGCATTTTTGGAAAACATGTATTGGTAATGTCCTCTTGTTGTCAACCCATGCATGGACACTGACCAAGAAGATCTCTGTTTTTGTTTTACTTACCTGGGTAGTTATGTTAATATTTTAATGCGAACTTAGGAGTTTAAAGATTTCGACCCTGAATTCTCTTCAAACTCACCATCGGTTCCCCTGAGGTACATCCTCCAGAGGGGCCTCATTCTCTCCTGACCCCCCATGTCCCACACGGTGAGGGTGAGGCCCTTCGTGGGGGTCAGCGTCTCTACGTTGAAGCCGATGGTTGGGATCGTACTGATCGTCTCGTTCAGCTTGAACCGGTACAGGATCGTTGTCTTGCCTGAAAAGACAGGGCGATAGGTATTTTATTGAGCCGCGTTCTGGATAAACTGGGATAAATGCATGAGCGTAAAGTGTCGTCCCAGATTAGCCTGTGCAGTCAGCGACCACACATTCCGCTTTCGTGGAATCGTTCGTTTGAAGGAAGTCTTTTCGAAACGAAAATCCAGTTTTGGGCGGAAAGTGTCGTCAATGATTAGCTTGTGCGACTGCACAGGCTAATCTGAGAAGACACTGTACGTACATGCATTAAGCCCTGTTTTTCCCAGAGCGAGACTCGATTTAGCCCAAGAAATGTACCACGTATATTTATTCTGCTATTGGTAATAAATACACATTGTACATGTATTACATGTCCGTTTTCCATTGAAAACTCAATGTTGCGCCTTAAAAAGTGTGGTTGTGGTGTAATGAACGCTCGTGCATGTGGTTTTATACGCACGCATTCTAAACCATTGGTCGATAAAAAAACAAAAAAACTGTTTATAAAAATGCATTTTAATTAACGCAGTTGTTTGCTAAATGTATGTTTCTAAGTATTCTTGAGTTATCATCAGGAAACCATTTTAACTGTTTTGAGTCACTATGACCTTAACCTTTGACCTAGTGACCTGAAAATCAATAGGGGTCATCTGCCAGTCATTATGAATGTTTCATGGTCCTAGGCGTAAGCATTCTCGAGTTATCATCCTGAAACAATTTTACTGTTTCGAGTAACTGAGACCTTGACCTTTGACCTAGTGACATGAAAATCAATAGGGGTCATCTGCAAATCATAATCAATGTACATATAAAGTTTCATGATCCTAGGCGTACGCGTTCTTGAGTTATCATCCGGAAACAATTTTACTGGTTCGAGTCACCGTGACATTGACCTTTGATCTAGTGACTTGAAAATTAATAGGGGTCATCAGCGAGTCATGATCAATGTACCTATGAAGTTTCATGATCCTACGCGTAAGCCTTCTCGAGTTATCATCCGGAAACCGTTTTACTGTGTCGAGTCACCGTGACCTTGACCTTTGACCTAGTGACCTGAAAATCAATAGGGGTCATCTGCGAGTCATGATCAATGTACCTATGAAGTTTCATGATCCTCGGCCTAATTATTCTTGAGTTATCATCAGGAAACTATTTTACTGTTTCGAGTCACTGTGACATTGACCTTTGACCAAGTGACCTGAGAATTAATAGGGGTCACCTGCCAGTCATGATCAATGTACCTTTGAAGTTTGATGATCCTATGCGTAAGCTTTATTGAGTTATCATCCGGAAACCATTTTACTGTTTCAAGTCACTGTGACCTTGACCTTTGACCTAGTGACCTGAAAATCAATAGGGGTCATCTGCGAGTCATGATCAATGTACCTATGAAGTTTCATGATCCTAGGCGTAAGCTTTCTTGAGTTATCATCCGGAAACCATTTTACTATTTCTAGTCACTGTGACCTTGACCTTTGATCTAGTGACCTAAAAATCAATAGGGGTCATCTGCCAGTCATGATCAATGTACCTATGAAGTTTCATGAGCCTAGGCCTAAGCGTTCTTGAGTTATTATCCGGAAACCATCTGGTGGACGGACGGACGGACCGACCTACCGACGGACCGACATGTGCAAAACAATATACCCCCCTCTTCTTCGAAGGGGGGCATAAAAAAGCGAAACAGGACTTTTAAAAGCATTCCTTAATATACTTAAGTAATCTCATTTATTGTTTTCATGAAATGTCAATTCCCTCGTGATTTTGTACACTGATTAATGTTCGTCAGTTGATTCAGAAAGTGGATAGTTTCACTTTTGAAACATTTGTTTGATTCAGGAGCATGAACACGTAAATTATCATACAGCTGAACGAATTGGTAACACAACTACGATAACTCGATTTACGTAAAACTGTTACTATGGTATTTCGAGAATGGTTAGCATGTCAGTACGCATCTTTTAACGAGATATATGTTAACTAATATCTATTGAAGAACCTCATAGTGTTAAGTTCTTTTTGATGTTTGTTTTTATTGTGTTCTTCTTATTGAGTAGGAACGGGAAATATTTAAACTGGATTTTACGGTATCAGTAAGCGTGTACTATATTTTTAATCAAAGTTGCCTTTAAAAAAAAAACAAACAGAGTCTTAGTTTGTTTATCTAACTCCCCGAGAAAACCGTGTTTGACTGCACAAATATTTGCTTCCCGTTCCGATGTGTCGTATATGTATATAAATTTACATCTTAAACGATACTTCTGCGTGTGTATTATTAGACAAGTATTTCATCGTGTTTCTTTGAGAAATTCCCCTAGTTGGCAAGTGCTACTTTACCCGTAAAACCTCAAGTCTACCGGAAAAAAAATGAATTTACAAGGGCATCCGCTCTATTGAAATTGAATGTCGTTTATTTTAATTAACACTATTTCGTAAGAAATGCAATTAAGCATAGTTCAGGGAAAACTGGGCTTAAACCATATGCATAAAGTGTCGTCCCAGATTAGCCTTTGAAGTCCGCATAGGCTAATCAGGTACGACTCTTTCCGCTTTTTTTTTTAATTTTTCGTTTAAATTAAGTCTCTTCTACACGAAAATCTAGTTTAGGCAGAAAGTGTCGTCCCTGATTAGCCTGGGCATCCAGCCTGTGCGGATGCACAGGCTAATCTTTGATGACACTTTACGCACATACATTTAACCCCGTTTCAGAGCGAGGCTCAATTAATTACGTATGTTCGAAAGGCGCTTGGTGCAAATGAAATAATTATATTGACGCGTGGTAAGAACAAATCATACTAACTCGATTTACTCCACAGAAATAATAAGCTAACGCGTGTTAAGAAACTGTACAATAAATTATCACCAAATTGTTCATATTTTACAGATTTTAATGCGGATTGTTTTTACTTTGGTCGGTGTTCTGTCCAATAAACCGATTTATTCAATAAGAGTGGGGCTTTAACGGTAGTGGCCATGACTTAACGGAATTCTTTTGCAAAATGGTGCATACATATATCCCAAAAAATTAGATTTAACAAGCACTGTCGGGAGTTTATACAATAGTTATCGATGTCAAACGTGTGCTCAAGCTATTGTCTCAACCGTAAAAAAATAGTATGCACGAACATTATGTGAAATTGATGAAATGTACAGACAATTTTAAAGCAGTTGCTGATACGTGTATAGAATATGTCTATATTTTCATAAAATATATTATTCTTTACATTAAATGTATCATGAACGACCCATAGTGCAAATAGTTTAGAAATACCACACACTATATAGCACGTATGCATAACGTGCATTTACGGACTCACGAACAACGAAATACTGCTTCTACTAAGAGTTTGCTGCTCAGAGTCCAGCTCGCAGAGTTTTCTTACTAGGACAGAATTTTCACGGAGATATTAAATTTACGCAAATTTAAATAAAATACCCCAATAATATACTTAAAATATAGTTTCTTCATTTGTTCGAAAGATCGGTCAAACTGGTTAAATAACATTATGCTTTAAAAATACCCCACAAAGAGTACTTAAGTGGTATTAGTAAGCATAATATAATTTCTTTCTTTCATTTTGGACCAACGTTTACACGTTAATTGACCACAGAGAGATCTGTCCAATCTATCAACAATATTGATTACGAACTATTGACGCATTTTGATTTCCGATTACAAATATCGATCCCCAATTTTCATTCCAATTCAAGGTTTAATCCCACGCAATAAAAGATCAGTGATAGGATTTTAGGAGGTTATGGCAGCTATACCAAGCTGGATTAATTTCATTTCAACCCAAACCATCGGTCAAAGTCCTTGAAGAGAGGGATACCATATGTAATAATGAGTCACGTCTCGACTATACAATGTTTGAATCATATTTCACAAGACTTGTGTTGTGAAGATAACGTAAGCAATGGCGTTGTCAATATAACTATGAAGACAACTTTAATGATAATAATGATTATGATGTTGTATATTTATTGTTCTTGATGGTGTTAAATTGATGATGATAATGGTGATGATTTATTCTATATAATATTGTCCCTTTTTGGCTTTGGTAATAGGTAAAAATTCGCTTATTGTAATAATACAAGATTTACTGAAGAAATCTAGAAAGTAGTCCGTTTGTCTCGATGTTCACATGTCATTCATTGAGCAAAACTCTTTCTTAATGGTAAAGGTCACGCCTTATTTACAAATGTATCTAGCAAACTATATATGAGACGCGCTATGGGAAAACGGGGCTTAATGGATGTGCGTAAAGTGTCGTCCTAGATTAGCCTGTGCAGTCCGCACAGGCTAAACAGAGACGACACTTTGCGCTCATTGTTTTTTGTTACATGAAGTCTCTTCTTAGAGAAAATTCCGTTTAGGAGGAAAGTGTCGTCCCTGATAAGCATGTGAATTAAACCACCTTTTGTCAGAGCGAGGCTCATATTTAAATGGTTGACGACTACACTGGAATGCATACATCACTTTTTTGAATGCAGTCAGCGTTTGTTATTTATTAAATTGTCATAAGATAATTTATCGTGTATCTTGTCTCGTGAAGTTTACAGACGACCAGTTAGCTAGTGAGTCAATTTTTATACAACGAATAATTTCCCTACGAGACATGAGACAGTTGTTTCTTCGTTCATTAATGCGTCGGCATGTCATCCGTGGCTAATAGCGAAAATTGATTCGAATTGTCACGTACTAACTATGAACATTTGTTTAAAGTCGTTACAATTGTTGCTTCGTTGACGCATAATGATGCCTTTAAGTCATCAATAATGAAACAATGGACACAGGCGATGAAAGGAGTCTTTGGTTGTTTTAATTATGATTAGTAAGATTAAAGTTTAAATCGATGTTTTATTGTGAATGTAACGTGTTATACCGCGGTATAACTGTTGGTCATCTCCATCGTACATTCGTACATATTTTCTTTAATGAAATGCAAAGTTTCTTTACTTCTGTTACGACTTGCATTTTAAGATGCCCTATGATGCTTTGGGATTTTTTTCTTGTACTTGAATGTTTGTTCTCGTGATAACATGGTAATGTTCCATAGTCAGCGTATATCATTCAGTCCAATTGATGCGTCTTCTGTCGCATACATTTGACGTCATGGGGATATTGCATAGTAAAGTTTCATAAGTATATTAATAGCACTGTATTTGAATTTTTGTATTGTAGCATAATACATGTGACAGACGGATTGTCACCACCAGAGATACATGATATAGGTCAGGGGAATCAAGCAGAAGTCAGTAATTAAACTACCGACGTCAAAAAGTACATCAACGTTCGAACCCAGTTATCATGGAATGGAAACATTTGATCGATAATGCGCTCCTGTATTCAACCATTCCGTATTCGTAGTCACGAGCAAAATGTTGTCGTATCTCCTGATCCCATTATACTTTGCATTAATTATTGTTGCCGTATTTATTCATTTTCATCGGCCGTAATATTACGCAGCAACACCAGCAACTGCCATGATCATCATCATCATCATAATCATCATCGTTTTCTTCTTCCACAACATCAACAAGAGCGGCAACAATAACAGCAGTATTTTTGTTGATATTTCAACTGTATCGATATTATTTTCGTCGTAATCTTCACAAAAATTAAATCTTAATAGCGGCAAAGCAAGCAGCACGATAACAGTAGCAAGCATTCGCCATTAAAAAGTTAAACGCTGTGTCATAAATTCATAATCACTGTATATCAATTAAACTGATGCACGCATAATTTATGTAAAATTTGCAATTACAAGAACAAGCATTTTTTATATCGTTTACTGTATAATGCTTCTTTTTAAATGACAGTTGTAAGAAAATAATTCATTTCTTGAAGGATGTACTGAAGCACTAAAACTCCTCGAACGAATGCTTATCGTGCATTTATCAAGAGTTTTTAAAAACCTTATTTGATTATCAGGCCTTTCTATTGCGCAATTATCAGTTGCAACATTAATGAAGTTTCCACGTGCGTCTCATGCAGAGAAATCTTTAGAGTGCAGAACGATAAGGGACATTCTTGTTCACGAAGAATAACAAACATGTTCTGTTTGATAGAAACGTATATGGGTTTTGTCGCGGATGAAATGGTCGTTTACAATGCATACCGGCCCGTAAATCGTGAAGCATTTGAATAAAAACAAACAAACAAAAACATAAAAATAAAATGAATCGCCTCTCAGTACGAATACTTTCTCGGGATGTTGACGAGTCTGAGATCTGGTGCTCATTATACTGATATCGACGCCATAATCTCAGATGAGCGGGGACTTGTTGCAGCAAAACCCCTCAATAAAGCCCCTATCGCACGTGCTATCTTCATCAAGTGAAAGGAAGAGAGGGAAATTCATCCAATTTGTCTTCTGAGGAACCGGGATTGGATGATTACACGCTTTGTTTCCTGCCCATTCGGGAAGCGCACCGTGAAACCGTACAAAATGAGCGTTTGATTTTCTGTAGATCTATGCAGATTCAATTACAAAATGTATATAACCGACAACAAATGTTCCTAGATCCCTTAGAGCAAATCTCTAATGCTACTACTACTAAGTGACCTTTACAAACGTTTTTGTTTGTATATGTCCCTGTACTACTACTACGACGACGAAAACCCATCTTTCCTTATCTTACATATATTTTTCACCAGATCGATTCATAGAAAGTGGGCCAACATTTGGCAATTTTCTTGACATAAAACCTACGATGATTAGTAATCGCATGTTTTCACGATTCTCCGCATTTATGACACATTTCTCATCTTATGAGAGTAAACTGTAGTAATCAATAAGAAACCATTCCCGCTTATCTAAACAACTGTTTTGTGCTGATAGATTCGCCGCCGGTTACTTGATTTCTGCCACTCGATTACTCACTCATCCTCCGGCATTATTTACCGGTTACTTCATCTTTTAAAGGGGCATCCAAAATCGTATACTATTGAATGGTAGATATTTTCTACATTTCTGGAATTGCCACAAGTCTTCCGTGATATAAGTGCATTGCAATCTTGATCGTTAGGTTCTGATTATGACAATTAGAACAACGACAGTAGTACCAAACCAAGTCACAATAAAGGGGAGGCCGAATATTCTGATGATGATGATTGTGCTTATGATTTTTTTTTTTGTTTCTTCTATTTCTGATGATGATGGTGGCGGTGACGGTAGAAAAAATACTAGTTATTAAACTCCATGTAATCTTTGAATAAATATGGGCCGTTCATTATCATTATTTATAACATAATTCAAGACTTAACTTTATTAACTATAAGCGTATTTTTATGAGCCTCGCGCTGGGAAAACCGGGCTTAACGTATGTGTCGTCCCAGATTGTACTGCACAGGCAAATTAGGGACGACACTAACCGCCGTTACTGGATTTCCGCTAACACGATACATCCATTTAAACGCAAAAAATAAAATACCATGAAAGCGGATTGCACAGGCCTATCTGGGACAACGCTTTAGGCACATGCATTAAGCCACGTTTTCCCAGAGCGAGGATTCATATTATTATACTTTACAAAGCTTCAGTTGCCATGAACGCACGTACATTGACAGAAATTGTCAATAAAGATTATCGTCACGCGCCTTTAATACATGTGGTTGCGAGCTTACATACGATATGAAAATATACCTCCAGAGTTATTGATCTGTTAAGCCTGTGTACCTACGAATAATTTGCACATCGTTTTATGATGAAATTAGTTCTGCTCTGCAGACGAATTTTGCAATACAGGTAGAGCGTTATGTTTTACCTCCGAAAATATGAGGTCTTGCGTTTTCTTTTTGTTCAGTTTTCTGTCAAACACATTCGTATGCTATGTTTTATTCTCTCCTCGCTTATTCGTCTGACTATGATTCATTCATAAGAAAGAAAGGGAATCTGGTTTGGTGACTGTTGATAGATGGACCATTGCCAAGTTTGCACTGTAATACTCATATTGTAAGCGATTGTACTTGTGGTCTATTACATCATACTAATATCTGAAATACGTGTACATGTATATCAGATCCACAATAAAGTGAAACATTTTAAATACATGTACTTTTTTTCTTGTGAACATTATATTTTACATTATATATATGGTACAATCAAAAAGCATTGGTTTACCAAATTAAAACTGCATAAGACTTTTAAATGGACATGTCTAGAGTAAATAAATTTCACGACTTGAACATTTTTGATAACGCTTTAATTATTGAGAAGCTTTTATTAAATGTGTCACAATTGTAATGTCGATGTATGTGTCACAATTGTAATGTCAATGTATGTGTCACAATTATAATGTGCATGTATGTGTCACAATTTTAATGTCAATGTATGTGTCACAATTGTAATGCCAATGTTTGTGTCACAATTGTAATGTCAATGTATGTGTCACAATTGTGATGTCAATGTATGTGTCACAATTGTAATTTCAATGTATGTGTCACAATTGTAATGCCAATGTATGTGTCACAATATAAAGTCAATGTATGTGTCACAATTGTAATGTCAATGTATGTGTCACAATTAAAATGTCAATGTATGTGTCAAAATTTTAATGTCAATGCATGTGTCACAATTGTATTGTTAATGTACGTGTCACAATTGTAATGTAAATGTATGTGTCACAATTATAATGTGTATGTATGTGTCACAATTTTAAAGTAAATATGTGTGCCTCAATTGTTATGCCAATGTATGTGTCACCATTGTAATGTCAATGTTTATGTCACAATTTTAATGTCAATGTATGCGTCACAATTGTTATCTTTATGTCTTTAAAACGGCACACAAACTCTACTTAAACTATGTATTCATGTACAATATAATAATATATGAGCCTCTCTCTGTGAAAAGAGGGTTTAATACATGTGCGTAAAGTGTCGTCCCAGATTAGCCTGTGCAGTCAGCACAGGCTAATAAGGGACGACACTTTTCGCCTAAACTTGATTTTCGTTTGGAAGAGACTTTCTTTAAACGAAAATATTTCCATTAAAGCGGAAAGTGTCGTCCCTGATTAGTTTGTGCCGAATGCACAGACTAATCTGGGATGACACTTTACGCATATGCATTAAGCCCAGTTTCCACGAAAGACAAAAACAACAACATTTCGTCAAATACCGGAAGACTCGAACCGGAAGTTGTCTTACCTGCTGAGTCAAGTCCAATCATGGCGATCCGGGCCGGGCAGTTCTTGAAGAGTTTGCCGAGTTTCGATGCTATTCCGCCCATTACTCTTACGTTTGTTTAAGAACCGCGGTTATTCTTTTTCAGTTAAAACTACACCGCATGGCGTGACAATGTACATGTAAATATTTACGTAATCCTCACTAAAATATTTGCTCGTTTATTCTTTACTTTAGCCGAGTTTTCCTTTTTGTATACAATTTACGTGCAACAATTGTGCGATATGAAACAAAAATGTCGATTTTACAGGTATACACGTGGCTGGCGGCGATCAACGCCACACTGGCAACCAAATAATGTTAATTAAATCCCGCGGCAGCTGGATGTTCACAAATAATTCCCACAACTTTGTTTATTTTAACTTCCTCGTATATTTTTTTTAAACGATATAAATCTTATATTGCGCTACCGAAACTAGAAAGACCATGTCTGTATCACGACCACAGCGAATACTACAACGTCGCTATTTTGATTTAACACTTTACCCAACTGCCTAATACTGTTCCTGTTTTGCTTTTTTAACTATCCGCGTTTCTCCATTGAGACGTAATGAAGAATATCACATACAACCATAACTTATAAATACTCTCTTGGTGTTACTCAGCGCGTATTAATGCCTACGCTGTCAATACTTTTAATTCTCCAATATTATTCACGTAGTAAGTCTTGATTTCCGGTCGGAGAACTTGGGCACTTTAAAAATGTTCATTCATAAAATAATTGCCAACTATTAAACTTGCATCATTTCCTTTTTGCCGATCGTTCATGTAAAAGTTTGCCTAATGTGTACATATGTTCATGTTATACTAATCTTACAAAGCACGCACGTAGTTTTAAACGACAGTCGATTGCACTTGTAGATCCGTCACTTTTTTTTTTGGTTTCTTAAAGTCTAAAAAACGAGTTTGACACAGAAAACTCCGAGTTATTTCTGTTATCTCCACAACAACCTAGATACGGTTTGTTAAATATTTTGTACACCCTGGTTATCAAATCCGTAAATCCTTAAATAAACAACGAGTGTAATATTTCCCGAATTTATCTTCTTCGCGCTGTGTTGACTACGAATACACCAACTCTATTATTCTCAACTATCGCCGATCTGCATTTAACGCGTAGATGTCAAATAAAGCATTTCCTTCCACGCCGATATTCAATAGCTCATCGCGTTTTGTACCATCTCATTTCAACGGTATCGCCGAAACTGTTTTGTATCAATTTTATTTGATTTCGAACCTCGGTGTTAAAATGATTACTTCGTTTATAGTTCTGACTCAATACTTATGTTACATACAACACTCCACCACTCCTCTTTTGGGACCGAAAGGCTCCACCGCTGTTTGTCGCAATCACAGTTATCTGTGAACGCAAAATAAGTTTTAATCCGCAAAAATAATGGTGGCGAGTTCAAATTTAGTTGAATCTTAAAATCAAGCCTCGCTCAAATTGGTTCCGTAAATGTGTTAACACGCACGAATGTATTTGCAAGTTTAAACAGACACAGCGATTATCAACATACCGTTCTTAGTTGTGTTTTATCACCTATGTTAATATTGTATTTAAGTTTTTCGCACCACGCGGATAAAATGTTATTGTTTATAAAATGCATTCCACTGTTATTAAACATAGTCGACAATCAGAATTGTCATGTAGTACGTCCAGAAAAATATGTTTGTTGAAACAGTGTATATTAATGTATAACATGTTTTTTTCGTGTTTATTTCTCTATACATTTAAATATTGTCTGTTTGTTTTCCTACCTATGCTCAATGTGTAAATATTGTTCTTGTGTGTTGTATAACTTGTCAATATTCTCTCCATTTAAAATTTCACTTTTGAAACATTTGTTTGAGTCAGGAGCATCAACACGGTATTTAACCCTTTGCATGCTGGGAAATTTGTCGTCTGCTAAAATGTCGTCTGCTAAATTTCTAAAATTAGCATTTTCTTTGATTTTTTTTTAAAGAATACTATCAGAGTAGCAAACAGTTTGGATCCTGATGAGACGCCACGTTCTGTGGCGTCTCATCTGGATCCAAACTGTTTGCAAAGGCCTTCAAAAACCGGTTCCAGCGCTCAAAGGGTTAACATGCAGCTAATCGAGTAGGTAAGCACAACAACGGTTACTCGATTTTAGTAAAAACATTTACAATGGTATTTCAAGAATGATTAGCATATTAGTACGAAACTTTTAAAGAGATATTTATCAACTATATCTACCGAACAACTTCATAATGTAAAAACCTTTGATGTTTGCTTTTATTTTTTTCTTCTGATTTAGTTGGACCAGAAAACTGAATTTAACGGTATCATTATGGATGCACTCTATTTTTAGTCAAAGTTGTCGTTTTAAAAAGAGTCATACTTCTTATATAAGACCTGCCGGATAAACCAAGTTAGATTGCAAAACAACGGCTTGTTTTTTGTCTGTTTGCTTCCCGTTCCGATGTGTCGTATATTTATATAAATTTAGATCTTAAAAGATACGTATGTGTTTGTATTATTAGACCAGTATTTCACTCGGTTTCTTAGAGAAATTCCCCTAGTTGGCAAGTGCTACCGTTTCATATAAATTTAATCAAGTTAAAGACAAAATACACGCTATTAAGATACCCCGTTAAACCCAAGTGTACCGCAAAAAACGTGCATTTAAAAGGGCATCAGCACTATTGAAATAGAATGTCTATGAACGTTACGTGAAGTTGGTAAAATGTAATCTTCATAAAAATATAATTATTTACATTTAATGTATCATGAACGACACATAATGCAACTAGTTTATAAATACCATAGTATATATCACGTATGCATTACGTGCAATAACGTGCCCACGAAAAAAGAAATACCGCTCCTACTAAGAGATTTCTGCTCAGAGTCAGACTGGCAGAGTTTTCTTACTCGGACAGAATTTTCACGGAGCGCCGATCATTTACATAAAATATGGTTTGTTCATTTGTTCGAAAGATCTGTCAAACTGGTAAAATAACTATGCTGTAAAAAATACCCCACAACGAGTACTTAAGTGGTATTAGCAAGCACAATAGAATTTCTTTATTTCATTTTGGACCAACGTTTACACGTTAATTGACCACGTATAGATCTGTCCAATCTATTAACAATATCGATTACAGGCCATTGACGCATTTTGATTTCCGATTACAAATATCGATCCGCAATTTTCATTCCCTCTCAAGGTTTAACCCCACGCAATAACAGATCAACGTAATAGGAATTTAAGGAGGTTATGGCAGCTATGCTTAGCTGGATTAATTTTATTTCTAATCGAACCATCGGTCAAGTTCTTGAAGAGAAGGCTACCATATGTAATAATGAGTAACATCTCGCCTATACAATGTATGAATTAAATTTAACAAGACTTTTGTTATGACGATAACATACGCAATGGCATTGCCACGACTTTGAAGTCACGTGTTATGATAATGATGCTTATGATGTTGTATATTTGTTGTTCTTGATGTTGTTGTTGATGATATTGGTGATGACGATGATCACGATTAATTCTTTATAATATTGTTCTTTTTTGGCTTTGATAATAGGTCAAAATTCTCTTATTGTAATAATACATGATTTACAGAAGAAATCTAGAAAGTATTCCGTTCATCTCGATGTAATTTATCGAGAAAAACTATTTCTGAAAGGTAAAGGTGACGTCTAACTGAAAATTATTATCTAATTTACAAACGTATCTTGCAAAACATCTATTTAAATGGTTGACAAATACACTGGAATGAATACATCACTGCTTTGAATGCTGTCAGCGTTTGCAATTTATTCGTCATAAGACATTTAATGTTTTATCTTGTCTCGCGAAGTTTACAGACGACCAGTTGGCTAGTGAGTCAATTTTATACGAATAATGTATCTAAGAGACATGTGACAGATGTTTCTTCATTCAATAATTTGTCGGCCTGTCATCCGTGGCTAATAGCGAAAATTAACGGAATTGTCACATACAAAGTATAAATGTGAGTTTCGAGTCGTTAAAATTATTGCTTCGTTGACGCATAATGATGCCTTTAAATCATCACTAATGAAACAATATACCCAGGCGATGAAAGGAGTCTTTGGTTGTTTTAATTATGATCAGTGCGATTTAACGTTTACTTCGATGTTTCAATTTATGAATGTAACGTGTAAAGCCTCGTTATAATTGCTGTTCATCTCCATCGTACGTACATTCGCACATAGTTTCTTCAATTATATTCAAGGTCCCTGTACTTCTGTTAAGCTTTCCATTTTTTGGACGCCCTATGATGCTTTAAGACATGTTTTGTCTTGTACTTGTATGAAGTGTTCTCGTGATGTTCCATATTCAGCGTATATATACCAGTCAAAATGATGCGTCTTCTGTCGCTAACATTTGACCTTATGGGGATATTGCATAGCTTCATATGTATACTAATGGCGATGTATTTGATTTTTTGTCATTTAAACTAAATGCCTGTGAAAGGCTAGTGGTAACCACGAGGGACATGGGATAAGACAGCGGAATCGAGCACAAGTAAACAATTACGTCAACGTTCGAACCCAGTATTTCATAGCATGGAAACAAATTGACCGATAACGCGCTCCTGTATTTAACCATTCCGTATTCGAAGTCACGAACGAAATGTTATCTTATCTCCTGATCCCATTATACCTAGCATTAATTTTTGTTGCCGTATGTCATGATTTTCATCGGTTGCAATAATACACAGCAACTGCCATCATTTTCATAATCGGCATCTACAACAACAACAACAGCAACAACAACAACAACAGCGACAGAGAAAACAACACCAGCAGCATTATCGTTGATATTTCAACTGTATTAATATTATCATCGTCGTAATCTTCACAAAAATCAAGTCTTGACAGCTGCAAAGAAAGCAGCGAAAAAAGTAGAAAACATACGCCATTAGAATCTCAAATGTCGTATCACTGTATATCAATTACAACTGCTGCATGCGTACTTAATTATGGGAATCATGGCAAATGCGATTTTTGTACAATTTGCAATTACAAGAACAAGGATACGTTCTTATAATACCGTTTAATATCTTAGTTTCTTTTTGAATTACAGGTGTAAGAAAATAATTCATTTCTTGAATGACTCTCTCTGTGCCTAAACACTAAAACTTCTCAAACGAATGCTTATCATTCATTGATCAAAAGTTTTTCAAATCCTTATCTGATTATCAGGCATTTCTATTGCGCAATTATCAGTTGTAAAATTAATAAAGTTGCCACGTGCGTCTCATGCAGAGAAATCTCTAGAGTGCAGAACGATAAGGGCCATTCTTGCTCCCGAAGAATTACATACATATTACGTTAGAGAGAAGTCCATGGACTTTGTCGTGTTCTCCACTTTCTCCCAATGGCCGTATATGTTGAATACCGGTCCGTAAATCGCGTACCATTTGAATGAAAAAAAAATGAATTTAGCCGCGCTCTGAGAAAACGGGGCCTAATTCATGTGCGTAAAGTATCGTCCCTTATTAGCCTGTGTAGTTCGCACAGGCTAATCAGGGACAATACTTTCCGCGTAGACCAGATTTTCTTTTAGAATAGACTTCCTTTGAACGAAAAATTAAAAAAAAAGCGGACTGCATAAGCTAATCTAAGACGATACTTTGCACACACGCATTAAGACCCGTTTTTCCAGAGTGCGTCTCGGTTTAATGAAATGTCTTTCAGTGCGAGTATTTTTCTGGATGTTGAGACGAGTCTAAGATCTGGTGCTTATTATCCTGCTATTCCAGCCGAACCCTCAATAAAGCCCTTATTGCACGTGCTATCTTCATCATGCAAGTCAAAGGAAGAGAGGGAAATTCATCCAAGATGTCTTCTGAGGAACCGGGATTGGATGATTACACGCTTTGTTTCCTGTTCATACGGGAAGCGCACCCGTCAACCGTTCAAAATAAATATCTGATGTTCTCTAGATTTATGAAGATTCATTATATAATCGACAACGAATGTTCTTAGATTCATTATGCTAGTTCAACTTCTGCTGCTGCTGCTGCTCCTTCTACAACAACATCAGCAGCTACTACTGCTGCTACTGCCACTGCTGCTGCTGCTGCTACTGCTACTGCTACTGCTATAATTTCTACTTCTACCATTACTAATTCTATAACTACTTCTTCTACCACTACTTCTACTATAACTACCACTTCTATCACTACTAGTACAATAACAACAACAACTATCATATATATTTTCACCAGATCGATTCACAGAAAGTGGGACAACATTGGGCAATATTCTTGACATAAAACCTTCGCTGATTAGTAATCGCATGTTTTCACGATTCTCCGCGCTTTATGACACATTTCTCATCTTATGAGAGCAACTGAAGTAGTTATCAATAAGAGAACATTCCCGCTTATCTTAACAAGTGTTTTGTGCTGATAGATTCGTCGCCGGTTACTTGATTTCTGCCACTCGATTACTCACTCATCCTCCAGCATTATTTACCGGTTACCTCATCTTTTAAAGGGGCATCCATTATCTAATACTATTTAATTGTAGACATTATCTAAAATACTGCAAGTGCCACAGGTCTTCCGTGGATATGTGTGCATTGCCATCTAGACCGTTAGGCTATGATTATGACTATTAAAACAACAACAATGGTACCAAACCAAGTCATAATAAAGGGGAAGATGAAGATTTTGATGTTGATGATTGTGATAATGATTTTTTGTTGTTCCTTCTGTTTCTGATGATGATGATGGCGGTTACGGTTACACATATACAATTTATTTAACTCCATGTAATCTGTGAATAACTATAGACCGTTCATTATCATTATTTATAACATAATTCAAGGCTAAATATTATTAATTTTGAACTGCACAGGTTAATCATGGACGACACTTTCCGCAGTAACTGGATTTCCGCGAAGAAGATACTTCTTTTCAACGCAACAAAATGCCATGAAAGCGAATTGCACAGGCTAATCTGGGACGACGCTTTACGCACATGCATTAGGCCATGTTTTCCCAGAGCGAGGTTCATATTATTATACGTTACAGCGCTTCAGTTGTCATGGACGCAGTTACGTTGACAGAAATTCGCTAACAAGATGATCATCACGCACCTTTAATACATGTGGTTGCGAGCTTACATACGATATGTAAATACCTTCAGAGGAATTGATCAGTTAAGCCTATGTACATAGGGCAATTTGCACATCGTTTTATATTGAAATTAGTTCTGCTGCACAGACGAATTTTGCAATACAGGTAAAGCGTTATGTTTTACATCCGAAAATAAATATGAGGTCTGGCGTGTTCTTTTTGTTTAGTTTTCTTTCAAACACATTCGCATGGTATGTTTTGTTCTTCCCTCGCTCATTCATCTGGCTATGATTCATTCAAAAAAAAAGGAATCTGGTTCGATGACTGTTGATACTTGGATCATTGTCAAGTTTGCACAGTAATACTGATATATTGTTAGCGTGGTCATTGCATCACTTACATCATTCTCATATCTGAAAAAACGCGTACATTTATACCTGATTCACAATAAAGTGAAACATTGCAAGAACAATATTTCTTGTAACTATTAATATTTTATACTTACGATATGGTCCAATCAAAAGCACATGTTTAGCAGTTAAAAACTGCATGAGACCGCAAATGGAACTGCCACAGACGTAATAAATTTCAGGACTTGTAGAATTTTAAAGACGATTACATTATTGGGGAGCTTTGAGCAAATGTGTCACAATTGTTATGTCAATATATGTATCACTATTGTTATGCCAATGTATGTGTCACAATTGTAATGTCAATGTATGTGTCACAATTGTAATGTCAATGTTTATGACACAATTGTTATGTCAATTTATGTGACACAAGTGTAATGTCAATTTATGTGTCATAAGTGTAATGTCAACGTATGTGTCACTATTGTAATGTCAATGTATGTTTCACAATTGTAATGCCAATGTATGTGACACAATTGTAATGTCAATGTTTATGACACAATTGTTATGTCAATGTATGTGACACAATTGTAATGTCAATTTATGTGTAATAAGTGTAATGTCCACGTATGTGTCACTATTGTAATGTCAATGTATGTTTCACAATTTTAATGTCATTTATGTGTCACTACTGTAATGTCAATATATGTTTCACAATTGTAAGGGCAATGTATGTGTCACCATTGTAATGTGCAAGCATGTGTCACAAGTGTTGTGTCAATGTATGTGTCACAATTGTAATGTCAATGTATGCCCCCCAAATTGTAATGTCAATGTATGTATTATAATTATAATGTCAATGTATGTGTAACAATTGTAAGTGGAATGGAGTCACGAATACCACTTGTCAATCTCGATCAAAATAATGAGATGAATATTAAATATAAATGAAAAAATATTCTCTACACAAATACTTTCCTCTATACTTCTTAAGTACGAAAGACAAGTACCAATCACTTCTAACATATTTCAATAGCATTTAATTTTCGAGGAGACCAGTAACATAAACCCGTTTTATCAACTGAACCTGGTTCTAGGGAAACTGAACCCAAGGCATGTGCGTAAAGTTTCGCCCCATATTAGCCTGTGCAGTCCACACAGACTAATCAGGGACGACACTTTCCGCCTAAACTTGATTTTCGTTTAGAAGATACTTTCTGTAAACGAACAATTCCACTAAAGCGGGAAGTGTCGTCCCTGATTAGACTGTGCGGACTGCACATGCTAATCTGTGATGACACTTAATGCACATGAATTAAGCCAAGCTTCCTCGAAATTACAAAAACAACAACATTTCATCAAATAGCAGAAGACTCGAACCGGAAGTTGTCTTACCTGCTGAGTCCAGTCCAATCATGGCAATCCGGGCCGGACAGTTCTTGAAGAGTTTGCCGAGTTTAGATGCTATTCCGCCCATTACTCTAACGTTTGTTAAGAACTGCGGTTACTCTTTCGAATCAGAAGACGTGAACATGTACATGTAAATATTTATGTAATCCTCACTCAAATATTTGTTCGTTTATTCGTTACTTCCGTCGAGTTTTCCTTTTTTGTATACAATTTACGAGCAACAATTGTGCGATATGAAACAAAAATGTCGATTTTACAGGTATAAACACCGGCTGCCGGCGATCAACACCACACTGGCAACTAAATAATGTTAATTAAATCCCGCAGCTGGATGTTCACAAATAATTCCCGTGAATTTGTTGATTTTTAACTTCCTCGTATATGTTTTTACACGATATATATCTTATATTGCGCTACCGAAACTAGAAAACCGGTGTCTCTTCTATCACGACCACAGCGAATAGAGAACTATAACGTCGCTATTTTGATTTAACACTTTACCAAACTGCCTAATTCTGTTCCTGTATTGCTTTTTAAACTATGCGCGTTTCTTCATTGAGACGTAGTGAAGAATATCACATACAATCATAACTTATAAACACTCTCCCAGTGTTACTCAGCGCGTTTTTATGCCTACGCTGTGAATACTTTTAATTCTCCAATATTGTACGCGCATTAAGTCTTGATTTCCGGTCGGAGAACTTGGGCACTTTAAAAATGTTCATTCATAAAATAATTGCCAACTATTAAACTTGCATTTTTTCCTTATTTTTTCACATATGTTCATGTTATAACAATCTTACAAAGCACGCGCGTTGTTTTAAACGACACTCAATTGCACTTGTAGATCCGCGCACGTTAAGTCCGTTACTGTTTTGTTTTTGTTTCTTAAAGTCTAAAAAACGCGTTTGACACAGAAACTCCGAGTTATTTCTGTTATCTCCACAACAACTTAGGTACGGTTTGTTAAATATTTTGTACACCCTGGTTATCAAATCCGTAAATCCTTAAATAAACAACGAGTGTTATATTTCCAGAATTTATCTTCTTCGCGCTGTGTTGACTTCGAATACACCAACTCTATTATTCTCAACTATCTTCAATCTGCATGTAGCGCCTAGATGTCAGATAAAGCATTTACTTCCACGCCGATATTCAATAGCTCGTCGCGTTTTATATCATCTTATTTCAACGTTATCGCCGAAACTGTTGTGTATCAGTTTTATTTGATTTCGAACCTCAGTGTTAAAATGATTACTTCGGTTATGGTTCTCACTCAATACTAAGTTTTCATACACCAGTCCACTCCCCTTTGGTTTAAAACCGCGGGGACCCACCGCTTCAAGGCGCAAGCACAGTTATCTGTGACCGCAAAATAAGTTTAAATCCGCAAACATAATGGTGGCGAGTTCAAATTTAGTTGAATCTTAAAATCAAGCCTCGCTCAAATTGGTTCCGTAAATGTTTGAACACGCACGAATGTATTTGCAAGTTTAAACAGACACAGCGATAAGCAACATACCGTTCTTAGTTGTGTTTTATCACCTATGTTAATATTGTATTTAAGTTTTTCGCACCACGCGGATAAAATGTTATTGTTTATAAAATGCATTCCACTGTGATTAGACATAGTGGACAATCAGAATTATCATGTAGCACGTACAGGAAACTATGTTTGTTGAAACAGTGTATATTAATGTATAACATGTTTTTCGTGTTTATTTCTCTATACATTTATATATTGTCTGTTTTTTTTTCTACCTATGCTCAATGTGTAAATATTGTTCTTGTATGTTGTATAATTTGTCAATATTCTCTCCATTTAAATGAAAAATAAATAAATAAAATGTTCGCTGTATATGTAGCCCCTACAATTCTGTATCTACCGATGTATTTTTGTATAATTTTTGCTCATATTGTCATGTTAATGAATGAACTGAACTTAAACTAAATAAATTGAAACTTGAAATAAACTTTGTAAAAAAATGTGCAAAATAGCCCTTTAACAAGAACCATTAGTTATGAATAACCAATAACATTGGACAAACTGTTATTTAATATTCATGATATTGGCTGGTTGATAGACGCTTCGCTGAAATTGTGAAGAAAATACTTTGTATCCGATTTGGTTCGTGGACATAAACATTAAAATCAGATATATTACACCACCGTTAATCCCAATATTCGAACAACTTGACCCACTTGGACAAGATAACCTCTAATAATGAGACGTCTAAAAAAAATATATTCATTCCAAAATCAGTCTTTTGTTGCATGAAGAATTAAGTTTCCTACCGTTGTTTAAGGACTATCGGTTCTGTCACTCAAAAGTTTCGAATATCAGTCTGACATTTCCACAAGTGAAGGTATAATTAAGCCTCGTTCTGTGAAAACTGTGCTTAATGCATGTGCGGAAATGTCAGCCCAGACCAGCCTGTGAAGTCCGCACATGCTCATCGTGGACAACACTTTCCGCCTAGTCTAGATTTTTATTTTATTAATTACTCACTCACAAGAAGCAGATTGTCCAATATAACAAATCGCAAAGGGAAGTAAGCGTTGCGAATATAATTTGAAGAGTTTATCCTGCTGCTCTCCCATGCGCCCGACAACGTTTTACTGTGTTCGTCGTCGTTTGCGTAGTGTTTCAGTACGTTTAGCAAGTAGCGGTTGTAATTGAATTGCAACATTTACACAGCTTCATGCCATAACATAATCCAATGTTAGTGTCCACGTTCTGTAACGTATCAGGGAAGAACTTAAAAAGTAATAGGATTGGAGAAATCATCTTCTTGATTTTCGAAAAAAAGCAGATCTCCTATAGAAGATGTGTGCATAGCTATGCATATGCGAATATGTGGTTACGCGTGTTGTTTGGGATTATCCTGTTCGTTTTAGTTTTTTCTATCGACGCTGCTGCAACAACTATGGAGGAGTGTACACCCCGGGAGAAGCCTACGTCATTCCAATGCCCAGGTTTGTACGAGGGATGATCAGTTGGCAGAAATGATTAATAAGAAATGGCAAAAAAGAGAAAAAAAAAGAAGCGTGGCTATTTATTTGTTTAATTAAATACCGCTGTGTATCTTTATGTTAAAGCACCATCAACACTCAAAATCAACGAATATTTCGTAAAATATTTCATAAAATAAAGTTAACCCATAACAAAATCTGTGTTTCTTATAGCATAAGCCAAAATCTCAACGCTAGATGTGGTCTGGTAACATAGATTTAACAAAATACAAAATGCTCTTATTTATTTTTCTGTGGTACAATATACTAAACACACGTTCATGTACCAATTTAGTGTTCGTGCGTCGTAAGGATAGATATCGTTGCGGGAAATTAAAATGGAATATATTTTATCACAAAAAAAATAAAAAAGAGCATTGTGTATATGGTTAAATCTATGTAACCAGACCACATCTTGCGTTGAAATGTTGGCTATGCTCAAAGGAGCACTGATTTTGTATGGGTTAACTTTATTTTACGAAATATTATACGAAATATTCGTTGATTTTGAGCGCTATAGTGGCTTTAAGCTAAACTAACTCCTAATTACGGAGAAAAATGTTAAAACGCATACACATTTGGTAACTATTTACTCGATAATGACTTCAATAATTATAGCACATTCTTGGAATATTATTATCTTATGTCATAATTATGAGTTGCGATCTTCAGGATTAATAAAGATTCTGGTAAAATCTAAAGATTGGAAAGTTTTTATGCCGAGCTTAGAACATATAAATTATTGTTAAACTACGCATAAAGAACAACATTGTATGTCTTCTAATATATGTAGGTATGTTTTCTTTATTCTTAGTTTTTAGAACATTTCGATGCAATATTGGCAATAGTGTTGCATTCTTACGAAAAACAAATTGTTATTTATATCAACATGTATGTAAACATCAGCTACAGTAACACATATTGCATTTTCTTTTTGAGTATCTGTTAAATGATTGCGTGCTAGTGTATAGAAAAACGTGGATTTATGTCGGACCAGGCTTGTGTTTTGGTTGCACATTTTGTTTACGTAGTTCGGTATTAAGCATTTATAGCCAATTTGGTAATGGTTGTCAATCGACATTTGCAATGATGTATACGCTTTGAAATATGTTTTTATTTCATGCTTATAATTTCTTAACAAATATTGTGGAAACATCAAATAGAAACATTTTTTCTATAGGCTGTTATGAGATGCTAAGTTTTTAATTCAAAAAGAATACTTACCATACAAAGACAGTTCTTCCAATGGAGTCTGGCCTAGGAGTGTCAATTATAAAGTATCAAATAGGACTCAGGTTATAAACACCATATAAACCCACGTTTGTCAATTAATGCAACAAAGCGGTCGCGCTCATTAAACAAATACTGGAGTAAACGAAACATATGAAAACATGTATGTATTCTTATTTTATTTACTTTCATTTGGATTACATACGGGGTAATAAAATACTAATTACAATTATAAGTTATGCAGGGCTTTTTTCGCCATCTTTGTGAAGCGGCCTTAGCCCCCTCATTTTGTGAAAAATGAGTCGCGGACTGTTAGAAATTGTGGAGAAAAAAAACGCGAACTGTTCAAAATTGCGAAAAAATGAGTCGCGAACTTCTATTAATTGTGAAAATTTGTGTTGCGATTTTCTTTAAATTGTGAAAATTTAAGTCGAGAACTTCTCAAATTTGTGAAAAACGGCCATGCTCTAAGAAAGAAAAAAAAAACACCTGTTATGGGAAGATAACATCAATGCTTTTTTTACACAGCATCTTGGACACAGACACTCTGGGGGAAAATTGTGCTTTCGTTAGTGGCGGGCATTGGTGTGGTCGTTGGTGTTCGATTTTTAGTCTGGCGTGTTGGATTTTCGCGAGACGGCGTACGGAGTGGCTCAATAGCTGCTTATTGGCAGGTTTGTTAACATGCTTACAACTGATTGAATTAGGAAGTTTACTTCTATTATTTCCTTTAAACGAATAGATTCAATTGTGTCTCGTTAGTAAATAAGATTTAATATTGACGACGAAGGAAGCGTATTAACAAGAACAGATTATGTAATGCTAAGTGATGACATTTACAAAAGTATCGGAGAAATAATTGCTGATAACATGTCCCACAAGCATGACTAAGGACTATTTCTTTGACTTTTGTATCTGATTTGAATTTGAATGTTTTGTCACATTTATAATTGAAAATCATCAAAAAAGAATAGAAATAAATATATACATATACATGTACTTCCGTTAGTGTTCACACATATTTATTATAAATAAGAGTCCTTTACGTTACATTTAATTATTTGTAAAATGCCTTACCCCTTTAATCCACACAACTTTTGCCTCCTAAGTCGTGCTTAGCCAAGCTGACAATCAGACAATGTCACAAATCTACTGATAAAACAGAAAATGCTATAGAGCTGGTCATCTTGGTACAAACATAATTATAAAATCCATAACATTTTCAATCCGAATGTGTGCTTATCCGAGTCCGACATCGTATTTTTCCGTCCACATTTCAAATTCAGTTACGTTGACATTTCAGAATGAATAGAGATTAAAGCAAGTCATACATATCAAACGTCATGTTCTGAACACTCTTGAATCCTACAGCTTCGACAGTTTAATGTTTAAAGGAATATATTTCAATTTTTCAATCATGTCAATTCTGTTTGAAGTCGACGACGCATGTATTGTATTCCAACAGAGCGTTGGAATGCTGATTTCTTTACTACTTAATTACTTCGCGTGTATGAGAAAATAGTACGGGTATAAAACGGCATGGAGGTAACTCATATACAAAGAATAATTAAAAGCATTAAATAGAAAGAGAATATGTTTGCCTTCGGGTGAAAACAGTGATTTATTTATCTCAGTTAAGTGAGAAAATGTATTCATTCTAAACAGCGCAAGCGATCATGAAAATAATTATTTTCTCACTTGATTTAGAAAATTAATTTATCGTATAACCCGAAAGCAAACCCATGAGCCTCTTTACATTCAAGTATGCAAAATCTCAATCGGTATATTCAAAACGGGTTTACCTTTCGCTAAATTAACATACAACTTACCTTGATATCATTGCCCCATAGGTACGTTATTTGATGATTAAATATGATATTAATTCACTTTATTTATCATCCTTTTTTTGAAGACTCCAGATACCAGAGCTGGAAGTTGTTTTGCGCGTGCTCAGAGCGCTGGTGCCAAGGGGTGGTGTATACGGTACTTAGTTCTTTTTATCGCAGCCTTTATAATCATATGTGTTATATTATTCGTCCGCGATTGATTCTGATGCAAATAAGATTGTTAGTAAATTGTTGGACTTTAAGTTGTTGTAAAATTACATATGTATTACAATGACGCATACCAATCGTTAACAACAATATAATTGTAAGCCTAGATGTCTAGAAAATCGAGACAGTCATTTTAACATTGTTAACTATCAGAATGTTTGGATTAAGCATATTGAGACTGTGTTATTATGAATCTCCGAATGAAAATGTCTCGTTCTCTCCTTTTCACTTAAAGTTTGAGACAAATTCCTTCTGAATCTATCAATAATATATTTTAAGTTGTGCTCTGCGTTTCAAAATGAATAATGCTTTATTGTATTATTGTCCAAAGAAACACAAGCTATACATATCTGTAAACAAATCATCGTTGAACATGCATAAATAAACATCGATTTAAATCCCGTGTCACATGTTTTGAATTCTCCTCAGGGCATTCACAAGCAATAATATGGGAAAGTAAACGAAAATAAAATTACGCCATCATAGTTGGTTTATCTTATATTTGGAAACATGATCTTTTAGCGCGTGTGTTTGTACAGTAAGACACGAACATGTTGTTTTCAACCGTTTTCACAATTGTTTTCATCGACAAGTTTATGTGTAGATATGAATAAGCATGGGGTTTAAATCTTCTTTTAACAAACATTGTGATTTCAAGTCTATTATAATTCTTGATTTTTGTTTCCTTTTTTTGATGCGTAGTTTTGTTGTGTAAAATGTGTACTTAAAACAGAAGAAAACCGTTTAACGGACACAAATACATATAGAAAAGTCGAACCCTACCACACAAAACTTTCACACGATATTATCGAGAACATTCTGTCACCCGTAAAGAGAAGTAACTTTATTAACGTATTACGTGTTAGAAGAAAAATATTTCCCTTGGTCTCCCACGCCATTTTCAGCTTGTGCTAATCAGGCTGCAGGATCACGTGACTTTGTGGGGTTCACAATTAAACGTTAATGGATGTAAACACACCGGTAAGTGGTGTTTTTTTCTTCAAATAACCTTTTTGAACAATTTTTCTTAAGAGTTTCAACTAGTGCATACAAGACAGTTTTTATGCGCCAATGGAAATGTGAAATACATCATAATTGCTTAATTTAATAAGCCTGTGTTCTTGGTCAAACATCGATGTGTACAGAATTCATGTACACGGTAATTCTTCACGCAACGTGAAATTTTGTCATCGATTTCAGACGTATTCGATGATTTATTCTTAAATCTAAAGATATCGACACAAATTACAAGAAAAACTGTTTTTATGCACAAAAAAAAGTTCTTAACGGTTTCTTTACATTCTGTCTAGACCGTTTGTAAACCTCTGAAAACCCCGTTGATCTTGCACCCTGTAATACTACTAGATCGTCTCAATACTCACTACAGATTTCTGTCATTTTTGCTACAAGCGATTATATTCACAAAATCGACTTTTTAATATAATGAAAGCTTTTTTTCGCTGAGAATTTGAACATGTCTGTCTTTGAACAACCTAATTTCCTATAGGAAGTAACTTATGTATAAGGAAAAAAGCAACACTGATTTTCCATTTAGCGCAGTGGTTGATACGATTGCTTCTAAACTCAACAACCCGGTTTTAATCCCAAATTTCGGCGCGTGTGAGCTTGATAGGTGGGATTTCTTCTGAGAACTCCGGTTTCCCTCCACATCACAAGGCCATCTCAAATGGAGTATCTTTAAGTAAAAATAAATTGCTCGAATTTGCAGCTATAAATCTAAATTCGTATTAACTTTCGTAAGTAAAGTAAGTCAATGAAGTGGGAGTGCTATAACACACACCGGGTCCACACATAGTACCACCTCTAGTATAAAAGAAGCTAAAACAAATTAGAAATTCAAACAAGTGTGTAAGAAATGAGATCTTTAAAATGAGACAGTATTAACTAATGTATTGTGTCGGTTTAATACTTGCCATCTTACGATGATGCACAATTGATCAGGTGTCACGAGTCTACTGAGTAGACCTTTGTGGATTTCCCAATGTAGATGTCGTGATGAACGCTCGAGTATCAATTGAGCCTCGTTCTTGGCAAGCTGGGCTTAATGCAGTCCGCACAGGCTAATCATGGACGACACTTTCCGCTTTCATGGCAGACTGCAAGGCTAATCTCAGACGAAACTTTACGCACATACATTGAGCACAGTTTTCCGAGAACAAGACTCAATTATTACAACTGAACTAATGTTTACCGCTAGCACCAGAATGGCACGTTTCCCAATAACAACGATACTATATCATCTACACGCCTAGGAATCTTGGCCATCAAAACGTTGTTGATTTCTGTACATTCCTCCTTCTCCTCCTCCTCATCATCATCTTCTTCTTCTCCTCCTCCTTCCCCTCCTCCTATTCCTTCTCATCTTGCTCCACCCCTCTTCCTTCTTCTCTTGCTCCTCCTCCTCTTCCATCTCTTCTTGCTCCTCCTCTTCCTTCTCCTCTTGCTTCTCCCACTCTTTCTTCTCCTCTTGCTCCTCCTCTTCATTCTCAACTTGCTCCTCCCCTCTTTCTTCTCGTCTTGCTCCCCCGCTTCCTTCTCCTCTTGCTCCTCCTCTTTCTTCTCCTCTTTCTCCTCCACCTCTTCCTTCTCGTCTTGCTCCCCCTCTTCCTTCTCCTTTTGCTCATCCCCTCTTCCTTTCCCCTCTTGCTCCTCCTCTTCCTTCTCTTGCTCCTCCTCCTCTTCCTTCTACTATTGCTCCCCCTCTTCCTTTCCCTCGTGCTCCCCTTCTTCCTTCTCCTTTTGCTCCTCCCCTCTTCCTTCTCCTCTTGCTTCTCCTCTTGCTTCTCTTCTTGCTTCTCTTCCTCTTCCATCTCCTCTTGCTTCTCCCGCTCTTCCTTCTCCTCTTGCTCCTCCTCTTCATTCGCCTCTTGCTCCTCACTCTCTTCCTTCTCATCTTGCTCCCCCTCTTTCTTCTCCTCTTGCTCCCCCTCTTCCTTCTCATCTCGCTCCTCCTCTTGCTTCTCCTCTTGCTCCTCCTCCTCTTCCTTCTCCTCTTGCTCCTCCTCCTCTTCCTTCTCCTTTTCCTCTTCCCCATCTCCCTTCTTCTCTTGCTCCTCCCCCTCTTCCTGCTCCTCTTGCGCCTCTTCCCTTTGCTTCTCCTCTTGCTCCTCCCCTCTTCCTTCTCCTCTTGCTCGTCCTCTTCCTTCTCCTCTTGCTCCTTCTCCTCTTCCTTCTCCTCTTGCTCCTCCTCCTCTTCCTTCTCCTCTTGCTCCTCTCCATCTTCCTTCTCCTCTTGCTTCCCTCCTCTTCCTTCTCCTCTTGCTCCGCCCCTTCTTCCTTCTCCTCTTGCTCCTCCTCTTCCTTCTCCTCTTGCTCCTCCAACTCTTCCTTCTCCTCTTGCTCCTCACCCTCTTCCTTGTCCTATTGCTTCTCTTCCTCTTCCTTTTCCTCTTGCTCCCCATTTTGCTTCTTCTCTTGCTCCTCCCCCTCTTCCTTCTCCTCTTGCTCATCTTCCTTCTCCTCTTGCTCCTCCTCTTCCTTCTCATCCCCTCCTCTCTTCTCCTCCTCTTCCTTCTCCTCTTGCTCCTGCTCCTCTTCCGTCTTCTCTTGCTCATCCTCCGCTTCCATCTCCTCCTCCTCTTTTTCCTCCTTTTTCTCCTCATCTCATTCTTCTTCTCCTCCTCCTCCTCGCCTCCTTCCGCTGCTCTTCTTTCTCCTCCTCTTGCTCCTCCTCTTCCTTTCCCACCTCTACCTTCTACTCTCCTGTGATAATTACCGCACCATCAGCCTCATCAAACATCCCAGCAAAGTCATGCTACGCATCATCCTCAACCGATTGCAAAATAAGGTCGAGGAACTGCTGGCGGAAGAGCTGGATTCAGAGGTGGGCGGGCGTAGTGGAACATTTCTTCAACTGCTGACACCAACGTGAGCTCTTCAACAACTTCATCGATGTTTAGAAAGCTTTCGACCTATGATGGCATAGGGCAGGTTCTTCGATGATTCAACATTGACGTACGGCTGCTGGTGAAAGTCATCCGAGAACTCTACGGAAACGTCAGCGCGCAGTACTTCTCAATGGACAGAAGGGTGACATCTTCAGAACGTCAGTGAACGTCCGTCCGAGATGACGGTTCTCCCCGTCCCGTTTAACCTTTGTAGTGAAAAGATAATGCAGGAGACCCTCCAGGACAACCAAACCTCTATTCCCATCGGTGGAAGACCCATCTCCAACTTGGGATTCGCTGATGACATTGACCTCATTGGTGGCACCAGCAGTGATCTCCAAGACCTCACCAACAGACTCTATGAAAGAGCAGGAGCATATGGAGAAGTCAAAGAACATGGCGAACAACACGAACAACACCAATGCAGACATCACCAAGAACGATTATAAGATATAAGACGTGACCAGCTTCAAGTTCTTGTCAAATGATGGTTAACATAACAAATGATGGTACCAGTAGCGCTGAGCACCGCATAAGCATTCCTATGGCGAACGGACCGATGGCCAGACTGAGCATGTTGTTGAAAAGCATCTCAATCAGCTTCCCCAGCAAGTACAGGCTCTACTCAATACAGATATTTGAACACAAGTGTCTCTTAAGAACGCTCCGCATGTCCTAAATGGAGCACAAGACCAATGCGTACGTCCAGAACATGACAGCAACACTTGTTAGCCCACAAAAGCCCCTCCTGGCGACCGTCAAACGACGAAAGCTGGCTTGGTTTGGAAACGTCATCAATCACTACTCTCTGTGCAGGACTGTGCTCCTGAGTACGCTAGAGGTCGCCGTCGAGGCCGTCAGAAGAAAACCTGTTTGGACAATGTGCAAGAGTGGACGTCCTTCCCCATGGATGAGTATCTTACAGCAGCCCACAACATACCTGATTGGCGGAGGATTTCTGTGTCGTCGTCCCTCCTTTTGATGATGATGATGATGATGATGGTGATGATGATGATGATGATGGTGGTGGTGATGATGATGATGATGATGATGATGATGATGAGGAGGTGGAGGAGGAGGAGGAGGAGGAGGAGGATGGTGATAAGAACAAACGAGTCATCAATAATAATAAATTTAATACACAAATAAAACCTTAACGTTAATATATGTATCCATAAAACAAGTGTACACGATCATTTTTAATCAACTTAAACACGTATAACAAGTCTGCAGGAGCATTGATTATTTTAATTTGTGTCAACAACTTCGTGTTGATTTTCATACTAATTAACACTTATCTCATGATATATAAGCATTTCCAAATGACGTAATTAATTGTTCATTGACGTGAGCATGAGTGAGGTAATTTTCCGTAAACGATACGTCGTTTGTTTTGCTCGCACTCAACATGGCGCTTGAAACCCAGTCTTCCGTCTTGCAGGAAAACGTTCGATTCGGCATCCATGCTAGGACATCAATGACGTCGAAGTCGACACATCTGAGACTCTTATCCGGTTGTTTTGGCGTTATTGTGCTGACGTCATCATTATTAGGAGTTGTTTTTACTCCTAGGCGGTAATTTGGAGTAAGTTTCCGTACAACATCAGTATCTGCGGTTCTTCTTTCCGCTCGGGGAGAATTCAAAGCATTTTTTACTGACGTCATTACTGTCCGTATTTGTGGTCTTCGCGCGACGATTCTTAAACCAGATCAGAATGTTGATTCCGGTTATACCCAGCACTCTGAACCCGGGCTCAAATCAGCGTATTGTCTACGACGAATCTGAATCTCGGGAATGCCTACCGCCGGCATTCGGGAGGCTTTTTTTTACCTTTCAATGGCACTTACTTGTTTTCTGTGTCCGCCTGCTCGACATCGGGACATTTCATTGTTCTTGATCTGATGAATACTGGGAGCTTGATTGGCAAAGTACTTGCTGGGGATTCACTGTATTCCAACTGCTCTTCCGAGACAACCATAACGGAACTGAAGCAAGGAGACGAGATTTACGTTCAACATCATGGATCTTGTGGTGATATTATCGAAGCACAATCTTTTATCCTGAACAGTTTTACCGGCGTTCTTTTGCAAGTGGTGTAAAATTGTGTAAATGTTTGAAATACACATCTTTAGAGAAAGAATTATTTGTTTATTTTTACCACACACAGCTTTTTAACAATGTTGTCCCCGCCGGGATTTAAATCAGGGTCGTTCAGATCAAACGCTTGTTATTGCCTTTCTCCTCTAAACCAACAGGACTAAAGTACAAACGGGAGGAAAAGTTATATCGGTGCGGGACTTAAACCCACGACCGCCAGAATACTAGCACAGTGCTTCACAGTGTGTTTGTTTTTGCCAAATTTAGGGTCAATGTCGACCGCATTCTCAATCTCAAATGATTTTTCCCGAATGGCTGCCATTTTTTAATGGAGGTTTCCAAAATAAATACACTCTTTTATAAATCGCAACATTCAGTTCATCTTCCTAACCATTTGAATGGTTGAAACCTAGACAAATCTAATGTTAAGGACATTTTCAATCGCAATTTTGTTAATATGTGTAAGCGATTTTGCTAATAAATTTTAGTCACAATTAAGTGATTTTTCCCAAACGCAAAACGCTCCCGGTCACATTCCCGAAATGATGAGAAAAAAACACTCTTAAATATCTGTATATATATATATATATATTAACAGAAACAAAACTCCGGATATTGTAATTGTTTAACATTTATAACGCTTCCTACTTGTATCAAGTACAAACGATCGATTTCAAACTGGCACCGCACCGGTTGAGGTCCAGATTCAAATTCAAAAGGGCGAACACTGTCTGGCGCAGACATCGGCAGTCACCAAGGCTTAGTGCTCACCACAATCAATCATATGTTAAAGAACAAAAACATCCCCAAGAACTCTCGCCTTATTTTTTACTTGGAAACACTGAAAGATGCAGAGATAACAGATTCGTTCTTGACAATTACATCGACACCATCACCAACAACACCTATAAGATCATAATTTTCATCAGCGGAAGAAGTTCTTGGGAGAGAGAGAGAGAGAGAGAGAGAGAGAGAGAAGGAAGAAAAAGTCGTGCGTGAAGACCGAGATCATGGACCTCTGTGACAAATATAGAGCTGAAGCATTAGAAGTACGCCGGTCTGGACTCTAGGACAAAATACAAGTTGAGGGAGTTGAGGACGAAGATAAGAGAGGCCAGGAAAGAATGGATTGAGGAGCAATGTATTAACATTAACAAAGAGATGACCACAGGCAGCAGAAAGAATGCCTACAGAACCCACAAGACCCTCGCGAAGATCACTCAGCTCAATGCCAGTGTTATAGCAGACGCTGACGGGAACCTTCTGACCGATGGTGCTGCAGTCCTGGGCAGGTAGGCTGAATACTGCAGCGACCTTTATAACTATCCGCGTGTTAGATGATGGCATATGACAGGTTGTGCGAAGATTTAACATTTCCGAATAGTTGATGTAAGACATCAATGAACCATATAGAAACGTCATCAGCGCAGTACTTCTCAATGAACTGAAGGGTGACTTCTTCAGTACATCAGTGGGCGTCCGTCAAGGATGTCTGCTCTATCCCGTCCCGTTTAATCTATACGTTGAGAAGATAGTGCAGGTAACCCTCCAAAACTAACACACCTCTATCTCCAGGTCCATCTCTAACTTGAGATTCGCTGATGGAATGGACCTCATGGATGGCACCAACAGACTCTATAAAACGGCAGGAGCATACGGGATGGACGTCAGCATAGAGAAGTCAAAGATCATGGTGAACAGAACAAACAACACCAATGCAGATATCACCATGAACGACGAGAAGCTGGCAGAAGTGAACAGCTTCAGGTACTTGGGAACCGCCCTGTGCAAGGATGGTACCAGTGCCGCTTTGGTCCGCATAAGAATTGTCATGTCGGCCGCAGCGATGACCAGACTTAGCAGGTTGNATGATTCAAGCTAAGTTTTAAAATCTTTACGGAAATGAACAAATCGCGTTTGTTTTCGTTTTGATAAATCCAATGTTATATACGCGATATATATATATATATTAATTGTCCACGCATGCGCACTGATCAGTCGAAAAGATCCAAGAAGAATGTTTTCACACGTTTTCCCAAACGTCGCTCCTCTCGCTGAGAACATCTTGTCTTTAATTTAACTCCAATGCAAGTGTTTGTAACGCCTTGTAGCCCTTGTGAGTGTAGAACCTAAGTGAATCCTAGTTGAGAACTTGACATGCTTTAATCGGCACGTGTTTACTGATATGTGTCAAAATAATGATTATACTGGCAAGTATACTATGTCTTTACATCGATACAGAATTGTATTTGCATATTCACCGAGCTATGTACATATATATGGAAGGCACATTATTATGATATCCATCAAGATCGCTTATTATTGAAATAAATAATAAATACATGTACAACAAAGCTATAGCTGTAATGTCCCGTTCATAAAATTAGCATTATAATTGTAGATTATAACAGTACACGTATTGGAGTCGCCACAAGATTTCCGCATTATTTTTTTGAAGTGGAGTTTGAATGCCGTTTGGTTAGGTGAGAGGTTTAATGGTATAATTATACAAAATATGGGAAATATTGCCATGAATACGAAGTCACTCTTTCACCATAAGCGGATTGGAATAATACATCGATTTACTGACTCGTAGGTTGCCGAGTAAAGAAGTTGTTCGCTCACAAAGGCGACAGAATACAAATGCATTCATTTGCGATCGGTCCTAGTGGGAAATTTCGACAAGCTCGTATTTATGCCTCGATCTGGGATAACAGGGCTTAATGCATGTGCGTAAAGTGTCGTCCCATATTAGCCTGGGTAGTCCGCACAGTCTAATCAGGTTTTAAACTTTCTGCCTAAACTGGATTTTCGCTAAAAAGAGAATTCCTTTAAACGCAACATTCCATATACGCGGAAAGTGTCGTTCCTGATTAGCCTGTTCGGATTGCACAGGCTAATCTGTGACGACACTTTACGCACTTGCATTAAGCCCAGTTTTCCCAGAACATGGCTCATTGGTCTAGACCCCAACTGTACATGTTGTGGGTAACCCTTCACTGATGTCCATCTGCTACTGGAGTGACTTGCCGTTTATATCTTGGACTGTCAGATTACTGACACAATCTAAATTATCTGTGTATACTGTGCAGCCTTTCGTGATACAAAGTTTATTTTCCACGGAACCAAAGGTAGGCGATGCGGCACTGGAGGGTAGGTCAACCCGATTCGATTCGGTGTTTAACCATTTAATGCATCAATTTGTCATTTAAGAATAATTAATAACACATTGAAATTGTTTATGAAACGAAAGGTTAAGGTCCGCTTCGCTTTTCTTTTTAGAACATGAATAATTGTCACGGTGTTATCTCTTTTTTTTCTCACACGTCCTAAACTGAGCAGCAATGCTGATCGAACGCAGACATTCATTAAAATAAAATGGCGGTTAGTCAGGTAAAGTCAAATGTTGACAATGAGAAGACCATTGACGCAGACAGGCTCTCGTACAATTTTGTTTCAGTTATTCAAATATTAAATGATTTCACAGTGAAAACTTAAATTAATAATGCCCCACAACATTTTTAATAACACACATTAATAAGTGTCACGGCTTTAAGGAGTTTCCGGAACATGTTTGAAATAGCATGTGTTCGAATAAAATTCACCCAGTCATCAATAAATAAAGCCTGATTCAATTCCATTCAATTCCAACTGTTTGCCTGACTCAATACATGCCAACATGTAGAAGTAGTTCGGTCAACACAATGGGTATTATTCTAATTTTGAAGAATTATTTTTTATGATTGCTTTAAAAACCCAATCAACACTAAACAGTAACATATCATACCTGAACTATAACTGTAATTGTATTCCCGCTTATCACGGAGCGTCTGATATAAATGTGTCGTTTTTCCAACTTAGGTGTTTAGGGTTGATTTGTTTTATTTGGTATCAATGACATGACAAATTTACTTAGAAATACGTGCAGTTTATTGTAAATTTTACTTAAATGTACACAGCAAATTGGTAAGTGTCAGGCTAGAAGTGTTGTTCAGTTTCCATTTAATTGAGTTCCAATAGGTGCAATTTAGATAAGAACCATCAAATGCTACCATAAAAGTCACGATATACACCGAAATCACACAACAGTGTTTGATGTTCATTATGACGCAGGTTATTGCTTGGTTTGCTTGTTTTCTTGTTGCGGCCGCAAATGGCGCAGAAGAACGATTTGTTGCGGAGCCGGATATTCCTGAGCTTGTACAAAGGCTGGATGAGCTTACACGTCAATTGAACGACAATAAAGCCGAGCTTACACGTCAAATCAACGACAATAAAGCCGAGATCGCCAAACTACGTAAGTATTAAACATATGCTGTACAGTTCAAAAACATTCATAATCCCTCTAAGTCATACCATGTAAAATGTCATCATGTTGCTTGAGCGTAAAACAAACGTGTTCAAAAGAATGAAACATAGTTACCATCGAAATAAATTTATACTGCGCTAACAAATTATGTATCGACGGTGTAAGTTCCCATAATGTCAACACTAATGATAGTTAATTAATCTATTGACAGGTCAAGGGCCGATTGCATTTAAAGCTCATCTGACCAGCTCTCTGAACCCGGGCCCAAATCAGCGTATTGTCTACGACGACGTGCAACTGAACCTCGGGAATGCCTACCACCGGCATTTGGGAGGCTTTCTTGCACCTTTCAATGGCACTTACTTGTTTTCTGTGTCCGCCTGCTCGACCTCGGGACATTACATAGTTCTTGATCTGATGAATAATGGAAGCTTGATTGGCAAAGTACTTGGTGGGGATACACAGTATTCTGACTGCTCTTCCGAGACAACCATAACGGAATTGAAGCAAGGGGACGAAGTTTATGTTCAACACCATGCATCTAGAGGTGATGCTATCGAAGCACTAGATGGTACCCTGAACAGTTTTACCGGCGTTCTTTTGCAAGTGGTGTAAAACTTTTTAAATGTTTGAAATACACATCTTTTAAGTATTATTTGTTTCTTTTCACCACACAAAGCCTTTTTACAATGTTGCCTCACCCGACCCCAGGGTCGTTTAGATCAAACTGCTTGTGATTGCCTTTCTCCTATAAACCAACAGGATTAAAGTAAACACGGGAAAAAAATTAACCCGGTGCAGTACTAAAACACACGACCGCCAGAATACTAGCACAGTGCTCCACAGTGTTTTTTTTTGGCCAAATTTAAAATCAAATGTCGAACCCATTCTCAATCTCAAATGTTTTTTTCCAAATGGCTGCCATTATGTTTTATTGGGGGTTTCTACAATACATATACTTTTTATAAATAGCAACATTCAGTTCATATTCCTAACCATCTGTATGGGTTGAACCTAGATAAATGTACATGTTATTGTGTTTTAGTTTTAACTGTTACCTTATTTCAAAAGTGGCCCTAGGAAGGTGAACGTATGCGTAGACCCTTACTGTATTCCAACCCTTGTATCTGCCACCGAGGGGGGGGGGGGGNACCGGGGGGGGGGGGGTTAATCCCATTTTACACTCGGACTTTGTTAGGGAAAAGCTGCCCGATTCAGAGGATGGCGGAGCGCAGTAGAACATATCTTCAACTGCAGACACCACCGTGATCTATTTCACAACTTCATCGATTTTAAGAAAGTTTCTACCGCGTGTGGGATGATGGCCTATGACAGTTTCTGTGAGGATTCAACATTGCCAAAGGGCTGACGGAAGATATCAATGAACTCTACGGAAACGTTAGCATCGCAGTACTTCTCAATGGACTGAAGGGTGGCTTCTTCAGGACATCAGTGGGCGTCTGTCAGGGATGTCTGCTCTCCGCCACCCCGTTTAACCTTTACATTGAGAAGATAATGCAGGTGACCCTCCAGGACTACCACAACTCTATCTCCAGGTCAATCTCCAGCTTGCGATTCGCTGATGAAATTGACCGCATGGGTGTCACCAGCAGTGGACTTCAAGACTTAACCGATAGACTATATAAAAGAACAGGAGAATACGGGATAAGCGCATAAGCATTGCCATGCCGGCCGCTGCGATGGTCAGATTTAGCAGGTTGCATACAAGAAGCTCCATCAACGTCCCTACTAATACAGTCCCTCGTTGTCTCAATCCTACTGTATGGCCGAGAGACCTGGACGCTTCACGCAAACACAGAATAAGAATACAGGCCTTATAGAACATGTGTCTATTAAAACTGCTCTGCATCTCCTACATAGATCACAATGCGTAGGTCCGGAACATGAAAGCAACACTTGTTGGCCCACAAGAGTCACTCCTGGCGACCGTCAAACGACGACAGCTGGCTTGGTTTGGACAAGTCATTAGGCGGCACTCTTCTCTGTGAAAGACTATGCTCCAGGGCATAGACGGAAGGTCGCCATCCAGTCAGTCAGTTGAAAACCTGGTTGGACGGTGTGAAAGAGTGGACGTCCCTCCCCATGAATGAGCTACTCTCAGCAGCCCACAATAGGGGAGGATCTCTGTGTTGTCGTCCCTCATTTCTCCAAATGGCAAGTTTGGTAAAGGCAGTGCTGCTGATTTTGATGATGATAATAATGAGGATGATGATGATGATGATTTACTTCTAAAAATTCTAAAAATGACCCAACAACACACAACACACGAGTCATCAATAATAATAATTTTAATACACAAATAAAACATTAACATTTATATATGTATCGATAAAACAAGTGTACACGAACATTTGTAAACATCTAAAACACGTATAACAAGTCTGCAGGAGCATTGATCATTTTAATGTGTGTCAACAACTTAATGTTGATTTTCATACTAATTAATACTTATCTCATGATATATTATATAAGCATTTCCAAATGACGTAATTAATTGTTCATTGACGTGAGCATGAGTGAGGCAATTTTCCGTAAACGATACGTCGTTTGTTTTGCTCGCACTCAACGTGGCGCTTGAAACCCAGTCTTCCGTCTTGCAGGAAAATGGCGTCGACGTTCGATTCGGCAATCCATGCTAGGACATCAATGACGTCAAAGTCGACACATCTGAGACTCTTATTCGGTTGTTTTGGCGTTATTGTGCTGACGTCATCATTATTAGGAGTTGTTTTTACTCCTAGGCGGTAATTTGGAGTAAGTTTCCGTACAACATCAGTATCTGCGGTTATTCTTTCCGCTCGGGGAGAATTCAAAGCATTTTTACTGACGTCATTACTGTCCGTATTTATGGTCTTCGCGCGACGATTCTTAAACCAGATCAGAATGTTGATTCCGGTTATACCCAGTTTGATGGCCAGGCGAACCCTCACTTGTACATCCGGTCGCTGGGTGTCCGAAAATACGGCTTCAAGAGCATCGAGCTGTTCACGTGTGAACGTTTTCTGCTCATGACGCTAACTTGTTTTACCGGAAGTTCGTGTATCTGTAAGCTGCATGATTCAAGCTAAGTTTGAACATCTTTACAGAAATGAACAAATCGCTTTTGTTTTCGTTTTGATAAATTCAATGTTATAAACGCGATATATATATATATATATTAATTGTCCGAGCATGTCAGTCGAAAGGATCCAAGTTCCAATATTTTCACACGTTTTCCCAAACCTCGCACCTCTCGCTGAGAACATGTTGTCTTCCTCTTATATAGGCTAAACATAATGAGTTGTTATGTATGTACAAAAACATCTTTGTAAGAATTGTCATGAGAAAGTACTCAAAGACATTTCGAGAGCTGCAAATAGAAAAGTGCTTGAATTTAACTTTTTTGACCTTGAAAAGTGCTTAAAAAGTGCTTGAATTCCACTTGGAAATGTTTGTATGAACCCTGTGGAGTGACTTGCCGTTTATATCTTGGACTGTCAGATTACTGACACAATATAAATTATCCGTGTTTACTGTGCAGCCTTTCGTGGTACAAACTTTATTTTCCACGGAACCAAAGGTAGGCGATGCGGCACTGGAGGGTAGGTCAACCCGATTCGATTCGGTGTTTTACCATTTAATGCATCAATTTGTCATTTAAGAATAATTAATAACACATTACACTTGTTTATGAAACGAAAGGTTAAGGTCCGCTTCGCTTTTCTTTTTAGAACACGAATAATTGTCACGGTGTTATCTCTTATTTTCTCACACGTCCTACACTGAGCAGCAATGCTGACCGAACGCAGACATTCACTAAAATAAAATGGCGGTTTGTCAGGTAAAGTCAAATGTTGACAATGATAAGACAATTGACGCAGACAGGCTCTCGTACAATTTTGTTTCAGTTATTCAAATATTAAATGATTTCACAGTGAAAACTTAAATTAATTATGCCCCACAACATTTTTAATTAAACACATTAATAAGTGTCACGGCTCTAAGGAGTTTCCGGAACCTGTTTGAAATAGCATGTGTTCGAATAAAATTCACCCAGTCATTAATAAATAAAGCCTGATTCAATTCCATTCAATTCCAACTGTTTGCATGACTCAATACATGCCAACATGTAGAAGTAGTTCGGTCAACACAATGGGTATTATTCTAATTTTGAAGAATTATTTTTTCATGATTGCTTTAAAAACCAAATCAACACTAAATAGTAACATATCATAACTGAACTATAACTGTAATTGTATTCCCGCTTATCACGGAGCGTCTGATATAAATGTGTCGTTTTTCCGACTAAGGTGTTTAGGGTTGATTTGTTCTATTTGGTATCAATGACATGACATAAAATTGACTTAGAAATACTTGCAGTTTATTGTTAATTTTACTTAAATGTACAAAACAAATTGGTAAGCGTCAGGCTAGAAGTGTTGTTCAGTTTCCATTTAATTGAGTTCCAATAGGTGCAATTTAGATAAGAACCATCAAATGCTACCATAAAAGTCACGATATAAACCGAAATCATACTACAGTGTTTGATGATCATAATGACGCAGGTTATTGCATGGTTTGCTTGTTCTCTCGTTGCGGCCGCATATGGCGCCGAAGAACGATTTGTTGCGGAGCCGGATATTCATGAGCTTGTACAAAGATTGGATGAGCTTTCACGTCAATTCAACGACAATAAAGCCGAGCTTACACGTCAAATCAACGACAATAAAGCCGAGATCGCCAAACTACGTAATAAAAAAAAACATATGCTGTGCCTTTTAAAAACATTCATAATCCCTCTAAATCATACTATGTAAAATGTTATCATGTTGCTTGAGCGTAAAACAAACGTATAAAATGTATAGACGGTGTAAATTCCCATAACTAATTATAGTTAAATAATCTATTGACAGGTCAAGGGCCGAAGCATTTAAAGCTCATCTGACCAGCTCTCTGAACCCGGGCTCAAATCAGCGTATTGTCTACGACGACGTGCAACTGAATCTCGGGAATGCCTACCGCCGGCATTCGGGAGGCTTTTTTGCACCTTTCAATGGCACTTGTTTTCTGTGTCCGCCTGCTCGACATCGGGACATTTCATTGTTCTTGATCTGATGAATACTGGGAGCTTGATTGGCAAAGTACTTGCTGGGCATTCACTGTATTCCGACTGCTCTTCCGAGACAACCATAACGAAACTGAAGCAAGGAGACGAGATTTACGTTCAACATCAAGCATCTAGTGGTGATATTATCGAAGCACACTCTAATACCCTGAACAGTTTTACCGGCGTTCTATTGCAAGTGGTGTAAAATTTTGTTAATGTTTGAAATACACATCTTTAGAGAAAGTATTATTTGTTCCTTTTTACCACACACTGCTTTTTTACAATGTTGTCCCCGCCGGGATTTGAATCAGGGTCGTTCAGATCAAACGCTTGTTATTGCCTTTCTCCTCTAAACAAACAGGACTAAAGTACACACGGGAGGAAAAGTTGTATCGGTGCGGGATTTAAACCCACGACCGCCAGAATACTAGCACAGTGCTTCACAGTGTGTTTGTTTTTGCCAAATTTAGGGTCAATGTCGACCGCATTCTCAATCTCAAATGATTTTTCCCGAATGGCTGCCATTTTTTATTGGAGGTTTCCAAAATAAATACACTCTTTTATAAATCACAACATTCAGTTCATCTTCCTAACCATTTGAATGGTTTAAACCTAGACAAATCTTATGTTAAGGACATTTTTAATCGCAATTTTGTTAATATGTGTAAGCGATTTTGCTAATAAATTTTAGTCACAATTAAGTGATTTTTCCCAAACGAAAAACGCTCCCGGTCACATTCCCGAAATGATGAGAAACAAACACTCTTAAATATCTGTATATATATTAACAGAAACAAAACTCAGGATATTGTAATTGTGTAACATTTATAACGCTTCCTACTTGTATCAAGTACAAACGATCGATTTTAAACTGGCACCGCACCGGTTGAGGTCCAGATTCAAATTGCAGTGATCTCCAAGACCTCGCCAACAGACTCTATGAAAGAGCAGGAGCATATGAAGAAGTCAAAGAACATGGCGAACAACACGAACAGCACCAATGCAGACATCACCAAGAACGATTATAAGACATAAGACGTGATCAGCTTCAAGTTCTTGTCAAATGATGGTTAACATAACAAATGATGGTACCAGTAGCGCTGAGCACCGCATAAGCATTCCTATGGCGAACGGACCGATGGCCAGACTGAGCATGTTGTTGAAAAGCATCTCAATCAGCTTCCCCAGCAAGTACAGGCTCTACTCAATACAGATATTTGAACACAAGTGTCTCTTAAGAACGCTCCGCATGTCCTAAATGGAGCACAAGACCAATGCGTACGTCCAGAACATGACAGCAACACTTGTTAGCCCACAAAAGCCCCTCCTGGCGACCGTCAAACGACGAAAGCTGGCTTGGTTTGGAAACGTCATCAATCACTACTCTCTGTGCAGGACTGTGCTCCTGAGTACGCTAGAGGTCGCCGTCGAGGCCGTCAGAAGAAAACCTGTTTGGACAATGTGCAAGAGTGAACGTCCTTCCCCATGGATAAGTATCTTACAGCAGCCCACAACATACCTGATTGGCGGAGGATTTCTGTATCGTCGTCCCTCCTTTTGATGATGATGATGATGATGATGATGATGATGATGATGATGATGAGGAGGTGGAGGAGGAGGAGGAGGAGGAGGAGGATGGTGATAAGAACAAACGAGTCATCAATAATAATAAATTTAATACACAAATAAAACCTTAACGTTAATATATGTATCCATAAAACAAGTGTACACGATCATTTTTAATCAACTTAAACACGTATAACAAGTCTGCAGGAGCATTGATTATTTTAATTTGTGTCAACAACTTCGTGTTGATTTTCATACTAATTAACACTTATCTCATGATATATAAGCATTTCCAAATGACGTAATTAATTGTTCATTGACGTGAGCATGAGTGAGGTAATTTTCCGTAAACGATACGTCGTTTGTTTTGCTCGCACTCAACATGGCGCTTGAAACCCAGTCTTCCGTCTTGCAGGAAAACGTTCGATTCGGCATCCATGCTAGGACATCAATGACGTCGAAGTCGACACATCTGAGACTCTTATCCGGTTGTTTTGGCGTTATTGTGCTGACGTCATCATTATTAGGAGTTGTTTTTACTCCTAGGCGGTAATTTGGAGTAAGTTTCCGTACAACATCAGTATCTGCGGTTCTTCTTTCCGCTCGGGGAGAATTCAAAGCATTTTTTACTGACGTCATTACTGTCCGTATTTGTGGTCTTCGCGCGACGATTCTTAAACCAGATCAGAATGTTGATTCCGGTTATACCCAGCACTCTGAACCCGGGCTCAAATCAGCGTATTGTCTACGACGAATCTGAATCTCGGGAATGCCTACCGCCGGCATTCGGGAGGCTTTTTTTTACCTTTCAATGGCACTTACTTGTTTTCTGTGTCCGCCTGCTCGACATCGGGACATTTCATTGTTCTTGATCTGATGAATACTGGGAGCTTGATTGGCAAAGTACTTGCTGGGGATTCACTGTATTCCAACTGCTCTTCCGAGACAACCATAACGGAACTGAAGCAAGGAGACGAGATTTACGTTCAACATCATGGATCTTGTGGTGATATTATCGAAGCACAATCTTTTATCCTGAACAGTTTTACCGGCGTTCTTTTGCAAGTGGTGTAAAATTGTGTAAATGTTTGAAATACACATCTTTAGAGAAAGAATTATTTGTTTATTTTTACCACACACAGCTTTTTAACAATGTTGTCCCCGCCGGGATTTAAATCAGGGTCGTTCAGATCAAACGCTTGTTATTGCCTTTCTCCTCTAAACCAACAGGACTAAAGTACAAACGGGAGGAAAAGTTATATCGGTGCGGGACTTAAACCCACGACCGCCAGAATACTAGCACAGTGCTTCACAGTGTGTTTGTTTTTGCCAAATTTAGGGTCAATGTCGACCGCATTCTCAATCTCAAATGATTTTTCCCGAATGGCTGCCATTTTTTAATGGAGGTTTCCAAAATAAATACACTCTTTTATAAATCGCAACATTCAGTTCATCTTCCTAACCATTTGAATGGTTGAAACCTAGACAAATCTAATGTTAAGGACATTTTCAATCGCAATTTTGTTAATATGTGTAAGCGATTTTGCTAATAAATTTTAGTCACAATTAAGTGATTTTTCCCAAACGCAAAACGCTCCCGGTCACATTCCCGAAATGATGAGAAAAAAACACTCTTAAATATCTGTATATATATATATATATATTAACAGAAACAAAACTCCGGATATTGTAATTGTTTAACATTTATAACGCTTCCTACTTGTATCAAGTACAAACGATCGATTTCAAACTGGCACCGCACCGGTTGAGGTCCAGATTCAAATTCAAAAGGGCGAACACTGTCTGGCGCAGACATCGGCAGTCACCAAGGCTTAGTGCTCACCACAATCAATCATATGTTAAAGAACAAAAACATCCCCAAGAACTCTCGCCTTATTTTTTACTTGGAAACACTGAAAGATGCAGAGATAACAGATTCGTTCTTGACAATTACATCGACACCATCACCAACAACACCTATAAGATCATAATTTTCATCAGCGGAAGAAGTTCTTGGGAGAGAGAGAGAGAGAGAGAGAGAGAGAGAGAAGGAAGAAAAAGTCGTGCGTGAAGACCGAGATCATGGACCTCTGTGACAAATATAGAGCTGAAGCATTAGAAGTACGCCGGTCTGGACTCTAGGACAAAATACAAGTTGAGGGAGTTGAGGACGAAGATAAGAGAGGCCAGGAAAGAATGGATTGAGGAGCAATGTATTAACATTAACAAAGAGATGACCACAGGCAGCAGAAAGAATGCCTACAGAACCCACAAGACCCTCGCGAAGATCACTCAGCTCAATGCCAGTGTTATAGCAGACGCTGACGGGAACCTTCTGACCGATGGTGCTGCAGTCCTGGGCAGGTAGGCTGAATACTGCAGCGACCTTTATAACTATCCGCGTGTTAGATGATGGCATATGACAGGTTGTGCGAAGATTTAACATTTCCGAATAGTTGATGTAAGACATCAATGAACCATATAGAAACGTCATCAGCGCAGTACTTCTCAATGAACTGAAGGGTGACTTCTTCAGTACATCAGTGGGCGTCCGTCAAGGATGTCTGCTCTATCCCGTCCCGTTTAATCTATACGTTGAGAAGATAGTGCAGGTAACCCTCCAAAACTAACACACCTCTATCTCCAGGTCCATCTCTAACTTGAGATTCGCTGATGGAATGGACCTCATGGATGGCACCAACAGACTCTATAAAACGGCAGGAGCATACGGGATGGACGTCAGCATAGAGAAGTCAAAGATCATGGTGAACAGAACAAACAACACCAATGCAGATATCACCATGAACGACGAGAAGCTGGCAGAAGTGAACAGCTTCAGGTACTTGGGAACCACCCTGTGCAAGGATGGTACCAGTGCCGCTTTGGTCCGCATAAGAATTGTCATGTCGGCCGCAGCGATGACCAGACTTAGCAGGTTGAATACTTAGACAATAACACACGGTTGAGCTTGGCCGGACGTCTATAATCGGCCCGCTCCCGTCATAATGGCCCGAGGGCCTTTGGCCCGAGGGCCATTATGCCGCTAGGGCCGATTATAGACGTCCGGCACAGCTCAGCCGTGTGTTATCGTTTATATTACATATCGTTTTATTGTGTTCCTTCACTTAAATTTATTACTAACCCAGCTTTCCGTTATGTTATTTCCATTTTTGATTACTGAATTTATGACGTTTCTCGTGTGATGTAATTTCTGTGACGAAACACACCCAGTTTAAGCTAGACTCTCTGGGTTTTAAGGACAACAATTCGGACGTGATGGTTTATTTAAAAATAAACTAGTGTTTATAGTATTGAACGAAGCCAAAACGTTTTTCAGATTGTATGTCTTTCACGCATAATTTGAAACTTCAATAGGAATAAAAAAAAGATCGTTCCGACTAAGGGTATCACGTTTACAGATTTTTCTAAACGTTTAAACGAAATGAAATAAACGAAACGTTACCGTTTAAACGGTATTCCTATGTCCATTTTAAAAGCATAAGTACCATCGCATTTCCTAACTGAAAGTAGTACTTATTTCCGGAAGTTATATTCAGTGCATAACCCATTCGCACAATGACGTCATATTAAAATCATTAGATATTATAAACCAGACCATCCGTATCACCACACTCGTCATTCTGTAAAAACAATATAAAGAACGTCGAAAATAATGTAAAATCCACGAAAAATACTGTATCCGAAAACGATACTCCGAAAAAATTGTACGTATTTTGCACATGAAATACAATTTGCATATCGTTTGAGTGCAGAAAATGAAAAACCAGTTAACTAGAAAAAAACGTTATCAATATATAATTTGGTTAAAATATTGCTTTTCAACATGCNAGCCATGTAAGCATTCGTCGTCTGCAGTGCATACAGGCAGCGGTAATCGTTCCTAGCATATTGCGTTACGGTTCTTACCGTAGCTAAGGCTTCTAAGCACATACTGATTTGTAAAACATGCTCTGAAACTTTAGGCGTGAGCTAACGCTCACAGCTAAAAACAACCCACAAGATGTGAGTGTATGCAAGATGGATAATAAAAATAATCCAGTTCAAGTGTTTGCATTTATGTAGTGTGTAAATTATAGATTGTAGACGTGCATTGTCGAAATAAACCACTGTGGAATATATTTTCGTTTATTTTCAACACTGTTGAAATATAGATGTAACGCGCGGCGGACTACTTTTTTGGATTTATACATGAAATGAATGTTTACTTTTCAAATCAATAAACCGTATATAAATTAACGCCGAATTTCAACTTACATTTATCTCAAAACCGGCATTCCGTACTTTTATTTTTCATTCAATTGATTGCGCAATTTATGACGTATCTCGTGTGACGTAATTTCTGTGACGAAACAAGCCAGTTTAATTATGCCTGACGTAGCCTGTGACGAAGTAGAAAGTTTATCGAGTTCATAAACACATTTGAAAATAGACTAAGTACATGTCGTTGTAACTGCATGTTTATTAGGATTGGATTAAAGTTGTCATTGAGGTTAGCGTGTTTTTATACCAAATGGCGATGAAGGAATCAATTTTGTTTTGTGTGCAGAACTTTTAACTCGCCATAAAAGCAAACAAAACTGACGAAAATAAACATGGTAATTACATAACTTTAGTGAGAAGAACAAGAAGCAGAAGATGTTTGACTTTGTTATGCCAGTTCAGTAAAAAGTGTGTAAAAAGAAGGGTTGTTTATATACTAAAATTTACATTATCGGCGGGGATAAATGCTGAATCATGCCTGACGTTAGTTAAAAATGGCAGCCATTCTTCTGTTTATTGCAGTGTTGAAACTAGAATTTTAATTTAAACAAAAGCGGTTGTGTTCTACTTGAGTGTGTAACATTTGGAATGCTTATTAAATTTGAATCGAGGCATATAGCGATATTTTGTCTTGTTACTCTGTTTTTGCGTAGAATTCTTAAGGACTATTTCGAGTGGCGTAAACTTGCATAAGCAATTACCCTTTCTGCCCCATTTTGAATTTGAGACAAAACTGCACCGATACCAGTTTGATAACCATCCGTGTCTAGTACAAATGTTCCGGTAGTATCAGGGAAGCCTAATACAGGGGGGAAAAATCAACATTGTTTTCAGGTCTTCAAAAGCGGTTTGACAAGCATCTGACCAGACAAATTTTCTTCGTTTTTGAGTCAACTCAGTTATTGGAGCAGCGAATTCTGCAAAATCAGGAATAAACTTGCGATAGTAACTGAGAAGTCCAAGAAAGCTTTTAACTTCAGTTTTGTTTTGTGGAATNAAAGCAAACAAAACTGACGAAAATAAACATGGTAATTACATAACTTTAGTGAGAAGAACAAGAAGCAGAAGATGTTTGACTTTGTTATGCCAGTTCAGTAAAAAGTGTGTAAAAAGAAGGGTTGTTTATATACTAAAATTTACATTATCGGCGGGGATAAATGCTGAATCATGCCTGACGTTAGTTAAAAATGGCAGCCATTCTTCTGTTTATTGCAGTGTTGAAACTAGAATTTTAATTTAAACAAAAGCGGTTGTGTTCTACTTGAGTGTGTAACATTTGGAATGCTTATTAAATTTGAATCGAGGCATATAGCGATATTTTGTCTTGTTACTCTGTTTTTGCGTAGAATTCTTAAGGACTATTTCGAGTGGCGTAAACTTGCATAAGCAATTACCCTTTCTGCCCCATTTTGAATTTGAGACAAAACTGCACCGATACCAGTTTGATAACCATCCGTGTCTAGTACAAATGTTCCGGTAGTATCAGGGAAGCCTAATACAGGGGGGAAAAATCAACATTGTTTTCAGGTCTTCAAAAGCGGTTTGACAAGCATCTGACCAGACAAATTTTCTTCGTTTTTGAGTCAACTCAGTTATTGGAGCAGCGAATTCTGCAAAATCAGGAATAAACTTGCGATAGTAACTGAGAAGTCCAAGAAAGCTTTTAACTTCAGTTTTGTTTTGTGGAATCGGCCAAGATTGAACAACTCGAATTTTGAAGGGATTACATGAGATCCCTTTCTCAGAAACAAGATGACCAAGGTATTCAACTTGCTTTTGAAAAAAAAAATGGTTTCAGTTTCAGATTTGCAGAGCGAAATCTGCTAAAGACTTCGCAAAATTTTTGTAATGTTCTCTCAAATGTATTGTCAAAGACAATAATATCATCCAAATAGCACAGACATTGTTTCCATTGCATGCCTCGCAACACAAATTCGATTAATCTTTCGAAGCTAGAAGGCACGTTACAAAGTCCGAATGGCATGACCTTGAAGTGGTACAGTCCGCAGTGTGAACTGAATGCGGTCAAGTGTTTATGCTTTTCAGACATTTTGACTTAGGAGTACCCACTTGTCAAATCTTAAGTACAAAATAATTTTGCTCCTGAAAGCGTATCAAGTGCCTCGCTAATTTTTGGAAGAGGATATGCATCCTTTTTTGAAAAGCATTTAATTTTCTGTAATCTATGCAAAAACGTGTAGAGTTATCCTTCTTTTTGACTAAAACAATTGGGGAGGCCCATGCGCTATGACTAGGTTCTATGATATATTGATCAAGTTTTTTCTGGATTTCTGTTTCTACAATATGTCTCTGAGCAATAGGTACCCGCCTAGGGGGGATTGTAATTGGTCTCGCGTCGCCTACATCAATGGAGTGTTCAACTAGGTCTGTTTGTGTCACCTTTTCGGTGTCATCAGTGATCATATCACTATATTCGCATAAAAGTGATTTCAATTGAATATGTTCGTGATGATTTAATATTTCAGAGGACTCTGCTAGCAAT